>JAZHYW010030562.1:0-124255 GCA_037355805.1 Ixodes ricinus | reverse complement strand
CATTAATTCAAAGCAGAATTAACATTAATACATGTACTATACAATTTTCTTTCTTTAAGCTTTCAGATTTGTTTAAAAAAAAAAGCCGTGAAACCTACATTTATGCGGTTTGCGCAGGTGAGTTATGCGGCCAGGGGTACCTAGTATAGAGAGATAGTCGCAACTATCAGTCGGCTAATTAAGTAAAAGGTGTTAATTAACTTTTTTAATGGTGGTTTTGACGATGCTCAGCAAGTTTCTATTGGAACTATATGTCTATTTGCACAAATTAAAAAAAGTTAATTTATAAATTTTACTGACCTAATTAGCCGACTAATAGTTTCTGACTACTTCACTATACTATGTCCTCTTGGCCGTATAACTCACCTGCACAAACCGCATGAGTGTAGCTTTCACGACTTTTTTAAACAAATCTGAAAGGATAAAAAAAGATACCCGTGTAATAGCCAAGATTTATTCTAATGATGTTGAAAATAAATGTGTTCGGTTGGGAAACATTAAGGCGATATTCCTTTTAGAGTTGAAACGTTTTGAACATTCTAGCCCAATAAAGTTGGCACTGTTTGGTGAAGAAGCTCTTCTAGTCAATTCAGTTAACTATAGAAGTCCAACTAAAAAATAGCGATTATTTACCGCATTTATAGCCTTTATGCGTAATAACCACGACTAAACCATTTTTTCCAAAACTTCTTTTTTTATGTGGACCGGTCTGAAAAGTTTTTCATGGATACTTTCTGAAACAACGAGACTTAATTCTTAAGAAAGCATAAGCTATTCATGCTCTTTTCTTAGCCTCATCTTTTATGTTTGGAAGTTATTAATAATGAATAAACTCATCAAACGCTATGAATATACAGATGCAGTAAGGTCAATTCACTGATTAAAAAAATAAATAAAAAAGTACCCATAGCTAAAAAGCATTATTCCTGTTTTCCATATCATTCATTTGTTCTCAATATATTTTCGACCTATTGAAGGATATAAATATATTGTGAACAAAAATATTCGCGTCAATATTAGGGTCTACATCCCAGCCTAACAAAACTATAATGTTAAAATTGTTTTTCACCCACTTTTTATTAAAACTTTGTATGCCTAAGTTTTAGTTTTCACTACATGCCCATTGAATCGAAGTCGTTTTCGCACTACAAAAATGCTACTTTAATTAGAGTATTGGTAATCTAGGTTTGAATTTTGCCGTTTCATAACACAGATATGTGAACACGTAAAAAAAAAAATTAGGTGCGGGAAAAGCCGTTGCACTTACTTCTGGTTCGAGGTTCGTGTACTCCAAAGTGCGTTCAAAACAGACCACCCACTGAAGATACGAGAACAATATGAGCGACAGGGCCATCATGCTAATCGGAATCTGCAACACATAAAATAATATTTAAAAAAAATATACATTGCTCTAATTCAGCCTAATTGCCTAATCGAGATGATTTCGCAATCCGTTATTCCCCTATGCAAAATGTAAAGATGTGAAATCTCGGAACAAAGGAATTGGAATCGATATTACATGTAGCCAATTTCGACAAAAGCACAGCGAGTGTTCAATATTGGCATGGTACCTCAAAAGGCCGGCCTTAAATGCCAGTGTCATTTCATTTATTTCCACCTTAAGCGTCAGTGTCATTTCATTTATTTGCATCTTAAAGGCCAGTTAAAGGCCAGTGGAAATAAATTGAAATGAAACCGCTGCAGTCATGTCCTTGCATCCGGCGCATGCGCCGTTGCGACCGGAGCGGCGTGACGTGAGAGCCGCCTGTGGGATTATACTTTCACAATTTACAACAGCCCGGCACCAACGAGCAATAGATACTAACGACGATTACATATTTTTTCAAACTTCGTTTTCCCAGAGCTATAATACGCGTAGAGGGTCTCTGTTATTCCAGATGGGATAACAAATGTTACACATTCTAAGAGGAGCTCAAACTCGAGTCCCTCGTTGATTGGTTTTCTAAACGTACATTTAATTAGATCGCTGGCTTACAAAAGCTAAGCAGACACTTCGTGTTCTTCTAGTTCTTTTTATATACAAATAGCAATTTGAAAGTTTTTTTTTTTTGTTAGCGCCTGCATATCATTTGGGACGCAAACCTTAACTGATTGCAATTTGTTGAAGTGTGTCGAGGCGCTGAACATAATTTGCCTGATTTGCCATCATCATTACAGCACTTTATTTTATGAGTGTATTAGCGCCTCTTTAAATCTGACTGTAGTACTAGTTGAATTTGTATTACTGTTAACGCTTACGAACTGGAACAAATTGTTATAGATATTGAAAAATGTATATCGTATATGTCACGTGCCTGTGCTTAGCGCAGCATTATATTTTTAGTGTCATGTTTATGTAACTGATGTTCATGTAGCGTTGACCTGTGTTTCTGTGTGACTTGCGTGTTTTTGTGAACTGCCTTGTGCTGCAGTATGTTTAGAATGTTAATTCCCTATAACCACTGTTTATGTAGCGTTATTTGTTTTTGTTTGTTTTGTCATCCTGCTTGGACCTCTGAAGGCCTGCAGTAGGAGATAAAGAAATAAGAAAATGTACATTTATCTGTGTTGCTCTAAAATTCTGAATAAACGTTGATGTAAAATTTAGCGCTTTGGTTCATTATCTGGGTTTCTTCGAAAAAGACATAAAAGCTGAACAAAATGCAAAAATAACATGAAGAAAATATTTCTGCGTTGGTGCTTGTACAGCTTTCAACGCTGGCCTCCTTTTGCATTATTCCTAAGGTCCACTGCCTCAGAGGTGAAATTAAACGCGTGTCTCTGTATTCTCTGACCAGGCATCTTCGAGGTGCATCGCAAAACAAAACTCCTGGCTTCGCCATATTGCAGACTTCCAGTAGCGTACCAACTTGTTTTTGAGGGGGGGGAGAGGGGGCAAACCAACCCCCCCCCCCCCCCCAGGGCCGGGGGTGGTATTCTTGGTATCCCTTGGGTGCCGCCGGCCAGTGTTTGCCCTGCCCAGTGGCCGCTGTTTCAGGGAGGGGGGGGGGCAATACACATCCTTGCCCCCACTGTGAGAACTGCGGGGGGGGGGGCAGCCTCCCTTGCGCCCCCGGTCGGCACGCCCATGCAGGCTTCTGAGTCACAAGACGTATTCTGCAGTAATTCTAAAGTAAGAAAATAATATACCACCTATCCTAAGAATGTGTTCACTGGAGCTCTATTTAGACGTAAAAAGAAATCATATAGGTAAACCAATAAATGCAATTAAACTTTTCACAATTGTGTTTTTAGATGGTGCATTTATCGTATACTCAAATTTCATAGGTGGATGTTTTAATAAAAACATTTTAAGCGTAAAAAATATCCAGCTTTTTTTTTCTATACGGAGGGGAAAACAGTAAAACCGTCTGGTGGACTATAGACGCTTTGCAGCAGCTAGCATGGGCGCCGCCATATCCGACCTTCAGTTTTGTTTCCTCTCATTCCGTTCGCTCCACTTCATCATTACTACAGCAGGACAGGTTATTGCCATTTTAAGTGTTACTGTATCCTTCTCTCTTCATTGGCCTTTGTGGAGGCTCGACAACATCCGTTTCAGTCGCTCGGTATCTCGGTAGACAAGAGGTCAGCATCTACTCCCTTTAAAGGGCTCGGCGTCTAAACCGTAGAGTTCCGATCGGCTCTGATTAGCATCGTAGGTAGACCTTAAGGCAGCATGCTTGGGTCTGCCATTATCCTTCAATCAGAGCCACTCAGAGCTCGACGTTCTGACATCGCAACAACCCCTACAAAAAAAGCAGACGAACTAGCGCTCCGCATAACTCACGGATGACACCACGTAAATTAAACACGTCCAAGCTTCTTCGAGATGAACACCCGAAAGCAGATCTAGCGATTCCGAGTGCATGTGGCACCATCTGTGGACAGCAGCGTCAACCAGACGGTTTACGACGCGTTTTTCTTCCTGTGTATAGAAGGGAGAAAGAAGAAACAGGTATTTTCAGGTTTAATTTGTTTTACCAAACACCAACACTCGTGGAATTTGAGTATGATATATGCTCGACCTAAAGACAGATTTGTGAAGCGTCTCAATGCATTCCGTCAATTCTTTTATTTGTACGATCTTTTTTACACCCGAACCGCGCTCAGAAACACCCTGTAGTTGAACGTGTCCGCAGAAGGCGTTCGGAGGACTTCCTATGAAAATAAGTACAAGATCCATTGGTGAATCCTTAGAGAATGCATTAGCATGATCCTTGGAAACGTCACACACGTTCCCCTTTGGGAAACGCTAAGGCTAACCCCTTCACTTTTCTTTTTTGCTTTTCTCTTTTGCTTCCTCTATTTTTGCTGCCTGTTTTCGGCCTCGTTACAGGGTCAGTGTTAGTGTTTTTCAAAGAGGGACATGTGTGGCGTTTTCCAAGGGTCATGCTAAAGGATTCCCTAAGGATCCTACCAATGGATCTTCCTGTAGTTTTTTTTTCACCTCTTTTCTGTACTCTGCCTGTCAGAGTATACGCAGAGGCCCTTGAATACAGCCGTCTATATCACTCGTGGAAAGAACTACATTTATACTATTCATGGAAGTAGCCGCATTCTATATCACTCCTGGAGAAAATCGCATCCATCGTTTTAACTATCACACCACACACGACACACACACACACACACACACACACACACAACACACACATCACATATCAACAGCCCACGCACCGCTACTACAAGAAACCTAGAGCGAAGAAAAACCGGTGACGGCAGAGGCGGCCACTGAGCACGCCCGCATCTTATCGCGCCGCGGCGCAACATCTAGATAACAAAATCTGTATGTGCTGAATGAGATGGCGCCATCAGAGAAGTCCTACACTGGGTACAGATTGAACACGATGATTGCGTCAACGTTCGGCTCAAACCTGACTCGAACCCTAGTGCTGACGCAGCACTTGTTTCCAACCTGTGTCCAGCGTTGGCCTTCTCTGATGACGTCATTTCAGTCAGCACTTCGACTTTGTTTTCTAGGAGGTGTTGAGCGGCGCGGCGCCTTCTCCTCTCTGGCTCCCCGCCAGCTGTGCGCGTGACTTTGACGAAAACGAAAGAGTTGTTTTGACGAAAACCCGGCGGTGTCTGTCAGTCTGTCAGCACCGGGGAGAGAGGGAGAGGCTGACGCGTGCTGACGTCAGCGCTTCAGACCAATGGGAGCGTCTCACGCGTCACCCTTTCCCCCTCCTTCTCTCTCTCTCCCGGCGCTGGCGAACGAAAGACACCGCCGGGTTTTCGTCAGAACGAGCATTCTAATGCTAACGCATTAAAACGTGCAAGGGATGCGCGTTGTTCTTATACTTACGGTAAGCACAGCGCTGAGCGCCAGTCCCATTGACCCGTCGTCGGCGTCTCCGTACACATCGGTGGGTGCAAAGAAGACCATGAAGACCGCCGTGACCAGCACCACGACGAGGACGACGGCGGACGAGACGAGCCTGACGAAACGGTAGCAGCAGCCGAACGTCCAGTACGCGCGCAGGTTCCAGTCGGTCAGGCGGCAGAAGTGGGCGCAGAAACGTTCCACCACGCCGAAGGCACGGATGGTACTCAGGCAGTCCATCGTCTCCGTCAGGTGCTGCAGCATGCGAGACGTGCGGACGCTCTCGAAGAAACGAGAGCCGTGCGATATCCTGACAGCGACGTGCTGCGGAAGAAAAGGAACAAGGCGAGAAGCAGTCAGCCATCTTCATAACGATAAACTCAAAACTGGAAAGAATAAAAAAAATGTAGAGCCCTTCCACTTCACGTGAAGATGGAGGACCAGCGAAGCTGTTGTCTTTACGACGTCTAGGACGATGCCTAAAGGACGACGTCTAGGACGACCAAAAGACGACTTGTTGGACGACCTCAAATCTATGACTTCTAGGACGACCTCGAGAACAACCTCTCGGACGACTCCCACATGCAACACACACATGCAACAGTCGCTGCATGTGAAACAGGTTTAAGCTGAGACTAGAAGCTCCGCCTTCAGCGCGAGCTCGCTGACTTTCAATGTTCTTTGTTTATGCATTCCTGTGCGTTCACAGTTGTGTTAGCAAGGATAGAAAGCCTCGCGCTGAGGGTGGAGCTTCTAGTCTAAGCTTAAAGTCGAACGAAGTATAGTCCGGCCCACCATACTCGCACAGACAGCCACCGATTCGAAGCTTCTTTGTCGCAGTAAAATTGCGAGGATAAGGGGACTGTTTCTTTCAGTCGAGCCTTCGTAAAGCTTGACGATGTAATTGTGGATTGAAATCACCCGCCTGACGACGGTAGAGCGCGGCTCGTGGATTGGAGACGAGAACTGCGTGAGCACCCGACTTCGGCTCGTAACAATCAATGCCTCGGCGAAAACTCGTGTCAAACAACTGCGGTGATGAGAATAGCTGAACACTAGCAATTCCTGGAGCTCAGCATGCATTTTCTACTTTGCCGACCCCAGCGTGTGGCTACGATTAAAGTTGGCGACATAGGATAGGCACCAGGCAACCTGGCGGCTTGTTCTGGCTCCGAGTTGAGGGAATGGACGATGCTCATATTTCTCGAATTTTTCTTGGCGACTGTAATTGACTAGAAAGAGAAACTAACCCAAGTTTGTTCAGTTCTTAACGTTAGAGAGTGATTCTAAGTTGTATGTAGCGAAAGTTAAAAAAAAATTATATTCTTATGACCCATTTAAGCTACTGTATAACAAAAGTACTGTCTTACGAGGGCTAAGAGGTAAGTGCATGATTCGTTTAGCAGGGGATAGCAAACGCTAAAGAGGACGAAGCGCCGTGACAATACACTTTTGACGCTGATTGATTGGCTCCAGCGTCAACGGTCGGACTTGGAGCAAAACGGGGGTAGTCGACACAGCACAAAGTTAGGTACCGAAGCCTCGTATCCAGCTTACCAGAGCCACGACAAGCACCAAGGCCCCAGCTGCTCCGACGACCAAGACAATAGGCGCCTGGAGTCCCACAACGACGAGCCTGGCAACCATGTGGAAGGTGTTCTGGACGCACTGCTTTCCGCTCAGGCACATTCGACCGTCGATAGCGTCCAGGTCGAGGGAGAAACGGTTCAGGACGCGGCCCCTCGGTGTCGTGTCGAAGAAGGACACCGGGCTGAGCAGGACGGCGTTCAGCATTTTGCTGTGCAGCAACAGCGAGAGCCGCCGTGTGCTGGCCGCCATCATGGCACTGGCAACGCCTCGAAGCACCACTGGAAGGAGGTACAGGGTAAGACAACGGAGGTTGGCAGAAGGCATGCTGGTGGCTAAACTAGGGCCGCCCAAAAAGCAGCAATCTAACTGCTCATATGTCATGCAAAAAACAGGGTGTCCTCTGCAGACATGACGACAGAAATTATCTGCGCACAGTCCTCGAGCATATCAGAAGCATGTTTACATGAACATGTCTGTAGACAGTTTTTACATGAGCAACTTGACTGGGCTGTCATACAAGCAAGAAACACGCCTCAAACAAGTGTCCGAAGGCTCTCTTTATATCAACCATCAGCAGTAAGACAGCGGCTTAAGTACTGACATGTGCAGTCCTGGACAAAAGGAGCAGTAACAAGCCAATGCGCATCCCTTCTTTCGTAGGTGTATTCTTGAATCTACCTCAGTCTTTTATGCTTTCCAACACTTACGTACACAGGTATTACACATCGGTGCCCGTGCCTTCGACGTTAGCGATGAACTGTGACCATGTGTCCCACTTTCGTATGTTGACGACTGCACGGTATAGGTCCTGGCATATTTGAATATATTAAAAAAAAAACCTAAACGGCTTGAGAAAAAAAATTACGGCCGAGATTAGCCAATAGAAATTGCAAAGATGGTATATGACCAGTTTTCAATGGCATTATTTATTTAATTTTTCCATTGCGGCTTCGTGATATATAAGCAATGCGCCTAGGTGTTTCAAAGCTCGAGAAGGTCAGGTTAAACGCGTGAGCTCGCTTGTTCCAAGCAATGAGCGCAAGATGAGCACGGAAATGGGCTGCCTCTCCATAGTTAGCAGCGCTGCAAACTAACGTTTCCTTCTAATAAGAATGCGAATTAAAACCAATTGATATATTAGCTTTGAGTATCTCGAACGATCTATTGCTTGTCTAAATGTCTCGCAAATTACGTGAGCTTACCATCGGACAAACAGAGGACCACCAGAATCTGAACCCACTCGACGTTCCGAGATCCGTCGACGGTAGACGCTGCCGATTGAGCATTCGTCCACTCCTTCATCCACAGCAGCTGCCAAGTGAAGGCAACTCCGCTTGCCGCGAAGGCCAGCAGGGACGCCGGAACCCAGAGCCCCGACAGCTTCAACACCGCCCAGGTCAGCTTGAGGGAGCTCTATGCCAAACAAACCACAGAAGATCCTCACATGATGTGTCTTTGGATCGTCACATTTGTCACATACCGATGAATGTTTGCATTCCAAGGGGTCAGTTGGCACTGAGAATATGCCACCCTCTTTTTTTACCAAATACAGAACACTTTTGACTACCGCAGTGTGCCTCTTGACCTGGGGTCGTCAACGTCCATCAAAGTGCACAACAGTACAACGATCACTTGAATTGAAACCGGACGGAGTTGGAACCGATCTAACACACCGTCACTTTGGCAGCTCGAACACCCATTGGAAAATAAACTTTTCGCATTGCGTGGTTCTTCACATAGCTTAAGTTTCGATTTGTTTTACTTGGCTGCTTGCCGGGGATGCTGGCGGAGGAAGTCAGTAACTGAGAGCTTAATTGACGCAGGAGGCGTGGCATGTGGCGAGCATCTCATTCTCGCTCCGCGGACCAATCAGATGGCAGTATTAGCCCAATACGAACACTTGAGAACAAATCCCGAAGCCATAAGTGTGAACACAATGCGGAGTAGGAGTTGATCTGCTTCTTGCGCACGGGTTGCAGTGACGTCAGACAGACGCTGAGCTCTGATTGGCTCTGATGGAAAGATAGTGGGTAGATCTCAACGCTGGCTGTTTTGAAATCTGCCCACTGTATCCTTCCAAACGGAGACAGCTCGGCGATCTGACGTCACCGGAACCCCTGCGCAAGGAGCACATGAACTCGCGCTCCGCATGTGCCACGACCTACCTTTCTTAAGCTGTCAGTGACAATAGGCCTTCGAAAATAGTAAGTTTCTTTGTTTTAGGGGCGAAGCTCCCTAAAGTCTAGCGTTGTCTGTCCGTCCGTCCGTCCGTCCGTACGTCCGTGCTCACATAAAAAGGAAAAATGTGTGCGCAGTCGACAGGATTCGAACCTGTGCTGGGAGACCCCAATAGATTTCTAGTCCATCGCCTTAACCACTCGGCCACGACTGCGGGACGAGTAGGGGGCTCTGAGATGTGGTAGTAACTCAAGAGCTGGGGTTTCTGTCATGGATGAAACGTTGCATGTAGCCGCTCAACGCCTATACAGAAGGCACTGCGATCAAATGCCTATATAATCGCGTTAAACTTTGCATGCATTGCTCAACTGTTTATAGACGAGAGGGCGCTGCGGTCAAATGCTCAAATGCGTATATAACTACGTTCCATACCGCACATTCTCTTTCTGAATGGACGCGTTCGTTGACTTGAGCGGTGGAGACGCGTTCCCAAGGCTTCTAGCGGACCCAAGCTGCTCCGCTAGAAGAACCACAGGCTTTGCATTTCACCGACCATAAAGCAGTAATAATGAAGTCGAAACGCAACCTTGAACTCAGCACTACCTATGACCAATAAAAAAAATCAGCACCATCAGAACTACCCATGAACAATAAAATCAGTATCATCAGCACCACCAGAGCTTCGCCCCAATCAACATCATTCACCACGTGGAGATGCGGTCATTTTTTGTTCTTGCTTTTAGCACGGCACTTACCGTTTTGAAGCCGACCTGTTCTTGATTCATCAGACGATCGTAGGTCTCTTCCTGTAGTTCTTTTTTCTCGGTGGCACTGTGAGTACAGCGTGACAACGTAAGCAGTCATGCATCTTCACGCTGGCCAGTAGAAATCTACTAACGCACGGAGCGTACAGTAGCCACAAAAAATAGAGACAGGAGTCACAACGGAGCATCTCGCCGAGTGAGGTAGAATGCACGAAAATAATGGCATGAGAGCACATCGAAAAGTGTTGCGTGTAATGTTACCTATACAACGAGCGTCCCGCTTGCGGGCAGGATGACGATGTGTGGCCATTGGGCAAGTGCACTGTCAGAGTTTGGAAAGGGGGAAGCTGCTGCCCGCGCGCAGAACCCACGCTCGTTTTTCGTGTTTGCAAACAGCGCACTCGTTTAAATGTACGTAAAGCTGCGGTTAGATCGCTGATACACCAAAGGGCGGTCTGCAGATACTGTCAGGAGGCGTTCTTCTTTCTTGCACGACGGCCCTGTCACAGTGGTCAAATAAAAACTGTCTGCAGACTTGTTGCAAGCTCGCATGTGCAAGAAGCAAACATGCTTAAAACGTGCGTGACGCATGTCCGCTGATAATTCTCTCATCGTGTCTGCAGAGACCACCGTGTCTTTTTTTATGATGTAAGAGCAGCGTGACTGCGACCTAAACCTCAAAGAGTTAAGCCATTTTTTAATGTAGTTTACAGGATGATTTATAGCCTCCTCTATAATCACAGAGCCTGGCAGTTCGGCGACGGAGCCATAGAGTGCCCGGCCGCAGACTTGGAGCGCGAGGATCTGGTAGCACAGAGCATCAGAGAGCCATTTTTCGGAGAACCTGAACGTCAGAGCACAGCTTTTGCAGCAGCGAGGACCCGAAACACACTTGTTCGCTCGGGAGAAGTGTGTTTCGCCGTCTCGCCGTAGCGGGGCGCCAGTCACGTGGCTCTGCTGTCATCCGTTGTCTGCCGCTCCACTTTTTCCATTTCGGCGGCAGCTTCTCGTGGCGATCTGCCAGGCTTTGTCAGTATATAGGAGGCTATGGATGAACATTACGCTGCGCAAAGTGCTGTTGTCCTCGCCCATGTTCACTCTCCCTTACCTGTCATCACTCGGCGCTTTCGGTGACGAAGAGGCATCGAGGACCCGTCGTATCGTCTCTGGCACCCTAGCGTCGTCTGACAGGGCGGCTAGGCTGTAGAAGGGGCGTCACGTTTTTGTCGTGCACCACTAGAATCGTATCCACGTGTCTCAGCAAAGACCCCTGATTAGTCACCAGGATCCGGGTCTGAAAGGGAAAGTAATGTACTTTATGATCATCGATGTTTAACTTGTTTTGATCAACGTCTCTCCCTACGGGCTTCTTAGAGCTACATAAGATATAAGAAATGATATCAGTTGTCAGGGCAATGATTCATTGACGAGATCAGAATATATCAATAACATACCACATATTATTCATGAAACTAGAAGCTTTGACGTTAAGGCTACTTGCCACCTTAGCTGTGTGTAATATACTTTTCATGTCCCACCTTTTTTCCTACTCGACACTGTCTAGCAATGTTCTCCTTGATCATGACCTAAGAAAAATAAAACATCAATATTATATTTCCAAACATTTAAGAACATCTCAATATGTCTTTAGAGAAGAAGAGGTCTTCTTAAAACGGGTGTCACTGGGGGATAATAAATATAATGGGTTCTACGGCAATCGTTACACTGAAACGTTTTTTTTTTTTTATGTTAGTTTATTTGCTGGACTACTTGCCTTATCTTTTAGTAATCCCTCTGGTCCGAGGACATCGTGGAAAACTCGATCAGCAACCTTACTGTCTACAGCGCTCAGGGGATCGTCGAGCAGGTAGATGTCGCGAGGGCTGTACGCGGCACGGGCCAGGGCGATCCTTTGCATTTGACCGCCACTTAGAGTCTCCCCCTATGAACATGAAACATTCATGGGTAGAAGCACAACATGGCTGTAATCACAATGAAGGTCCCAGTTCATAATTACTAGAACGGTATATAGCGAAGGTTGGAGCTACGTTGAAACGTAATCTGCTAACCAATAATTAGATAATTGTTTACTGCGGTGCAATCGCGACACCGAACTATGTGCACCGAAATTTTGACTTTCTGCAATAAATATAAAATCTAAATCTTGTTAATAGCTTCAGTAATTATCACTGGCGTCTTAAAACTACCTCCGAAGAAAATCAAGAAAAATTCTATTATTGCGATGCCCGCATAACAATATTATTAGTTAATACTGTGCTGCTGGTTCTTTTCTCCCACCAATACGGCCCTGTGGCGATGGCACTGTTTCGATAGCCCTTTGTCGATGACTTAGTGTCAATACCACTGTGTCGATGTCAGTGTGTTTGTGCCACTGTGTCGATGGCCCGACTTCTCAAAGGATACTACTATTCCTTAAGCACTGGGCGTGTGAGGCACATCTTAATATGTCATAAATTTCTACGGACAATTGTCAGTGCAATTTTATGACATATTACGAGTTCTTATATAAGAGCGATCTTCAAAATTCCTAATATTGCAGTATTAACCTGTCTTTGCAGTATCCTAAAAATACAATTGAAATTTCCTTACTATGCATGAGGACCAGATGCCGAGTGCTGAATGGATGCATACCTTAATAGGTCACTATGACGTGAAGGGTTAACTACACCCTGTTTCAGGTTCAGAAATGCAGGACAGTCTCCTCCCACAAGGCCCTCCTCTATTTTCACTTTAGCAGAGCAAACACTGGAGGGGAGGGGAGTCCTCCTCCCTCTCCGGTATTCCGCTGAAGTGGCAAGAGTAGAGGGCTTGGCGGGAGGAGCAGCCCACCTTCTCGCCTATCTCGGTGAGGTCCCCAGCTGCGAAGCTGGACAGGTCGTCCATGAGCTGGCAGGCTCGAAGCACGCAAAGGTAGCGGTCTTCATCCATCTGCTCGCCGTAGAGAATGTTGTCACGGACAGTCATGTTGTGCACGCACGGCAACTGGGACACGAGTGCGACCCGGCCCTGCGTAAGACCACGTTATTTGAAGCGATTGACTGCATAGGTGAGTGAATATGTTGTGAGATGAATTATACTATGAGTTCCTACCGGAAAACAACTTCCGCGAGATGAATCAACTTATGCTAATGTCGGTGTCACTGCATCGATAACTGAGAACATTAAAAATCAACCTTACAGTCAATTTCGTAAGTTTATACTAGACACATTAGACATAACATTAGACACACGAAAGGTCGGTAACTGGATGATGAAATACGCATCATATTTTCCTCATTACAGGCCAAAGAGGGGATGGGCTTTAGTTTGTTAAAGGTTAAGAATAAAACGATAAGCCCTTCACACAAAGCCCTCCACTCTTTACACTTTAGTGGGAAAAAAGTCGAAGAATAGGCGAGTGGATAGGGGAAGATCACAAATCGCAGAAAGCTTTGTGGGAGTGGCTTCTCTTCCCTTCCTTCTGTTGCTGTACACAAATTCAACTCTCGGACATCTCGCCGCAGCGGTGGCGCTGCTGTCGGTACTGCGCATGCGCAAACGGTTCTTCTCACCCGAATCTAATTTGTGCGCACGCGCAGTGCTCACACATGTTGTGGGCAAACGCGGGTTCGTTTGTGAAGCAGCGTGTTAATCTATAGTGCCTAATCCGACCTTTGTGCACGACGCTCCCAAGGTCACTTTGACACTTCGACCATCCTTACTTTTTGCGCATAATTATATTTTGTGTGCGCACCCTGACGTTGACGACGCCACTCAGGCAATGCAGGTCCCCGCAGATGGCGGCCAGCAGAGTGGACTTCCCGGCTCCCACGAACCCCACGACGCCGACGAGAGAGCCGGGTTCCACGCCCAGTCTGACGCCTTCCAGGATGGCGGTTGCAGAGCCGTCCTTGTTCTTGCACTGAGCGAATGAACAGTCCTCCAGGACAACGGTACCTGCATCGACGTCGAACAAGGCGTCAAGTGTTTCGATAGCATAAACAGAGACAAGAGTCCGTAATTTAAGCCAGAGGGGCAAAGGCAAGAAACAGGTCAAAAATGTGTCGCCCTCCCCGTGACCGTGAGGAGCTTTTCGGTCATCGCCGAGTGCCTTGGGGATCGGGGGCCGAGTGTGTTCGCGCAAAGCAGCTTAGAGCACGTGGCTTACACTGCGGAGCCCATGGAACCCGGGACGGATTCCAGTTGCTGCAGTTTCAATCTGGATGAGGATAATACCGGTGTATACGGCCATACTTGGGTAGTAATTCAATTACAGTAATTAAATCACTGTGATTTAATTACGTTTTCTTAGTAATTTGTAATTGTAATTAATTACTTTCGGCCAAAAAGAATTGTAATTGTAATTTAATTACTTTTTAGCGTCAGTAATTGCAAAATTTTAGGCACAATTACAATTACATTTGCAAAACATTGCGGCGCCGACGGAACCTCTGAAAGCCTCAGCGCTCGCACAAGCGGCCTAGCTTTCGGTGAAACACTCGCACAAGGACACGCACTCACACGCACGCACAACATAAATAGCGTCGCATTGTTTGTTGTTTTTGTTGCTGTACACTAGCAGGCTGAGAGACAACCCTCTTTGGAGCTCTTACCTCAACGGCGCCGTGATGCGCCGCCTGCTACGCGAGCAGAAAACAATAGCGTAAACATGCCAGAAAAATTGAGAAAAAAAAAAAAACAATTGAGCTCTTTCTTTCAGTTGAGCTAGAGAATTTTAATTGTATATGAAGTTTTTTTTTCCAGTTTTTTTACGTTTTTCTTTTAGTACTGTCGCATATTGGTATCTCTGTATTATTATCAAGTTTATTTCCTGTTGGTTTTACAGTTTACTTCACATATTTTTTTGCATAAGCATTTTGGAGACTGACCTCGCTCCTGTGAATATATGTTACCAATGATTCGGGAGCCCCGATTCAGTTCTTATATATTTCTGAGCCATCATATTTCCATCTCATTGTGAATAATTTACAATACCATGATGTTTGTATGTGAATGCGGTCGTATTAGCGCGTGTGGATCCTAGTTCTATGTAAACACTTGTAAAATATTCATATATGACTAATTGTCGCATTTTATTTGCCGGGCTAACAAAACTCTGTCAACCCAATTTTTTTTCTTTAGCGATCTGGCGTGTTCCAGCATATAGAACTAATTTAATATTATTTATAAAAAAAATATAAGAACGTAGTACTTCATTGCCTCAAACTGTCAAGCTCCGTCATGAATTTAACAAAAATCATAAAAGGAAAGTACAATACGTGGCATTTATGCAGCGATGCTTAAGCCTCCTCAAACATTGGGGCAAGGAATGAACAGTGAATGAACAATGAAGAGACTAGACAACACGTTAAAGCAATACAACACATAACCTGGAATAGATCTAAAAATAGGTAATGGAATCGAAAAACAGAGGATTAAGAGGAGGCAAGCGACACGGCAATGCGATCTCAAGGCAGAGCGGCCAGGCGAGGGACAATCTCTCCCACAATTCCTCGCGCGCGGGCCGGGGCGCTTGGGGGATTTCGCAAATGGTCTATTGTAGTTAAACTACTTTTAAAGCCAACTAATTGTAATTGTAATTAAATTATATTTTGAAAGTAATTTACCCATGTATGACGGTCGCGTACTCACATAATACTGCGTGATGCACCTGAAAGTCCCTATAGTAGACGCCGCACTGACTGGATCTGGCACGTACAGTGTGAACCGGTGTCACCATGCCTCAAAGGCAACCGACCTCTCGACGTCTGAACAGTAAACGTATAGCCTTTTTTTTTTTCTGCTACTTTGGATTAAATAGCTTGATGTACGGGCGCAATGAGCACCCATAGGAATACCCGGAAAAAGAAGTACGTTCTCCATAAAGGTATTAGCACTTCATTTCAGCTTAAGTTCAAACACAGCTGACGCTACGAGCTCAGGGGACCAATCAATCAGTGTCAAAAGCGCGAGTCACTAGGTCTTTTTTGTTTACGATTGGTTCGGCAGTGATAGAACACGTACAGGATCATGAGGAACACCAAGATGGTGCGCTTTTGCCGCTGTCCAATTGGTCCATCAGCTCGTGGCGTCGGCTGTGCCTTGACTTAATGTGTAACGAAGTACAGCGTATGATAATGCGGCTTTTGACCTCCACAAAACGCGGTGTGAGAGCATATTTTCCAGCAGCCCCGGTTTAAAGAAAAGACCAAGTTATTGTCGAGTGGATTGACGTGCCTCGAAGAATACCAAGCTGAATAAACAAAAAAGCCATGACTATTCTAGAATCGGCAACTGTCCGAGAAAAGCCAGAAATATTAGAGGATACTAAGAACAAAAAAGAAGAAGATATCTTCTATATAAACAAAGACTCTTCAATGACCTTTCATCGTCATGTTCAAATGAATGAAACGAGAACCAGCGTTTCTGTTCGTCTGCAGATAAGCCTTTCCTTCTGTTAATGTTTACCTATGTTCAGGTAGTTTTCCCGAACCACCCACTTCTCGTCCTGCTCCTCTTCATTACTAAACTTCGCAATCCTTGAAAGCCCCACCGAGCCCTGTAACACAGAAAGCAATTAACTGAGCAAAAACATTTATAATGTATTAACCGCGCCCCATCAACGGACGCGATGTTTGCTGCTGAGATGTTGTCGCGATTCAAGTGTTTGTTGTTACATATCGTCCACTGCTAAATTAAAAGTAATCTTTCCAGGCCCTGGACGGTTAGTGTTTCACACTAACTCCGAAACCAAGAAAGAAAACTCGTTCCGTCTCAATGATGGAACAAGTTACCGTTACAGTGCTAATATCGTAACTGCTTCTCGCATTCAAGCCACACCTATGTGGTCCTAACTAGAATTATGCTTCGTTTATTTGCATATACTACAAAACTAAATGAAACAAAGAAAAACACTAACACTCTCATTGGTGACGCGGATGTTAAAACAAAAAGGCTAAAAAAGATTAAGGACGTTTGCAATTCCCTGTAATATCGGATCAGAGCGCAACTTTTGAGGAGGAGGAGGGGTCGGTACAGAGAGGAGGTTATGCCCCTTTTCCTCCTCTCCTTTTCCTCCCTCCCCTCCCTCCTCCCTCGTGACGTCACTCGTGACCGTAGTGACCCGCGTAACGTCACTTGTGCCCTCGTGAGGTCACTCGTGACCTTCGTCGAGACCTCCACAAGTGACCTTCGTGACGTCACTCGCGACGTCACACGTGACGTCATTATGGGAAACGTCCCATAATACAACGCGCGGTTACGCCGACGGCGACGCCGTTCAAGCCGGAAACAGGCGCCTAAGAGCTGCGCGCTCTAAAATGATTGAGACCCGCCGACAACAAAAGTTCACTTATTCTAATTTCGAAGTTCGGCACCCCGGATGGACACGCAACCTAACTCTGATGATGGCCGCTAATTGTGAGAACAAAACGGAAAAAAAACCGGCAACTTGTGTCGCGCACTCTGCATCTAAAACTATGTAAGTGAAAATTATCGCCATATTACAGGCTTTCAGCTAAATATTTTTTTACCACCCTTTTTTTCTACTTACACAAAACGTCGCAGCGTCATTTCCTCATTTACTATAGAAAAAGCGCATTCTGCTCGAAAGCCATTTGGTACGCACACCGAACGGTAAGGAACTAGAGTCCAGGTTGATGACTGGCCGCACCTGGCTCCTTTGCCGGAGGAAGGTGGAAGCGGCGACGTTCACGAGGTCTGTCACGAAGAGCAGGTACACGCAAGTGAATGACACTCCGGGAGTCAGGGTCCGTGTGGGGTCCAGGATCGTCAGGGTTCCAAACAGGATGATCATCAGCTGCGGGACAAGTGAGACGTGCAAGACACGTGGAGCTCTAACAAACATTGTCTAAGTTTTCGTATCTTTGGCCATTCACTGTTACTTTGCACCCAGGCCAATTTCTTCTTTTTTTTTTTACGATGTCCTTGTTTTATATTGAACGGGGTAATGTTTATTTTATTTATTTTTTTACTAAAGAAAGTAGGCAAAGCAAAACATGTTGTTTTCGTGTCTTTTACTAAAAACAAAAGGAGCCGCTAAAGAAAGCATTGACGCTTTGGTTATGCTGATAAACAGCTAGAGAGAGAGAGGAAACATGTATTTATTTAATGAAAGGTTCACTCGTCTATGGGTTGATGTCCCTGAAGCGAGAGGGAAAGTATTTTGGGGATTAATGGGAAAGATCGATTTTGTTTTTTGTGTTGACGTTCATTAACGAAAGAAACATCGTTTCTTTCCTAAAGTTAAACTCACACCAATAATTCGTAATACTAAGTTCGCTGTTAATGGCAAAGTGCCGAACCGAGCTTGACCATGAACAGGACACCAGAACAAAACAAAGACAACCGATTTGGGAACAATCGAATCGTACGTCTTCTATACCTGCTGTGTTCCTCAAGTTCAGGCTTTTTTTTGCATACACTTTTTTATGAAAAAAAAAACAACATAGCAAGAGAGTGTGAGGTGACACAAGATAAAAAATCGACTGGGAGTACATGAGTGATCAATTGCAACAGCAAGGTTAGTGCAAAATTGGTCTAGAGATATATTATTCGATCTTCGAAAAACCAAAAGGGTGTGGTTATAATTATATTTGGAAAACACAGAAAGAAAGATGCTTGATAAAATATTTAACAAAAGATAAACGCTCTTGTGCGGAAGGACAGACGCAAGTAGCCACTGAGTGGTAATTGTAAATCATTAAGCCATGGTCACACTGCCAAGCTAATTCACCATACAAAGAGGCAGTCTGCGGACGCTGCCGAGGGCGTATATCTTTCTTGTATGGTGGTCCTGATTGTCACAGAAAGTGTCTGCAATCAAGTTCGAAGCATACATATGAATGAGGGCAACGTGCTTTGAACATGCCTGAGGTACGTCCGCAAATAATTGTGTCATCATGTTTGATGCAAACACCATGTCTTTTATATGATGTACAAGCAGTTTGACTCCGACTTTACGCTCAGTTTCTTGTCGACAAAGCAAGACAGGCGACGTTACCAGGGAACTGTTGGCGCTGTAGAGGGAGTCGATGAGACCATCCAGCAGATTGATGCGGAACATGAGCGCCACCTCGGCGTCTCTGGCACGCTCCACTCTGTCCCGGTGGACGTCCTCCCAGGCGTGCATCTTCACCAGCCGAACGGAAGACAGCAGGTCTGACATGAGCTGCAGTCGCTCGTCGCGGGCTCGCAGAGCACGCACCTGGTAAATATGTACTCAGTGACGACGGTGAAATTACTAGGGTTTCGGCGTCCTTGAACTGCGTGGTTGAACAGTTTTTCTGAGGAACTAATTACGACTTGCATGGTCAGTCCCTATGTAGTTTATGGCTGCAACCTCATGGGCACCATCATTCAATCTTTCACTCCTTCACCTAGTAAAGTACGTGTACGTTGCTGAGCTAGTTTGTACAACTTAGTACAAAAAATGGCACAATTATATCAAGAACAGGCTAGTAAACAGGAGAAATGTCACATATATTGGCATCGTAAACCTCATTTCTTGCCAGGGCTAAAAAAAAAAAGACCGGTTGGCGATAGCTACAGACCACTTTCAAAGACAGCCATCATTAAAGCACTCAAAACTGTACTGTGTTCGTTTAACCGTGAGTCAGAACGCCAAAGATTCTACAAGCCGACGGAGCAGGTAGTGCGAAAAGTGCAACGCCACGTGCGTCGTCGTCTTTCAGAGCTTGAACTCTCACCGGCTGAGCCATTCAAGCGTAGCGCATGTGTCATGACCTTGTTGTTTTTAATTCGCGTGTCTTTGTTTATAAAGTCCCTCGATACTTTTTTTTCTTCCAGGTAACGACATCCAGTACGAATGACAACGCCCATTCCGCTGAAACAGAATGGCGTCATTTAGACTTGTCTTCTGCTTTCAGGTTCATATCACATGAGTGAATGACGTTTTAGCGAATAGCGACATTTGAGCAAATCAACGTTTTAGCGAATAACGGGGGCGCGTGTTAACCCACTCCCCCGCGTTGCGTTTACGCCGCTTCGTGGCGACAGTCTGCGGCGGCTCGTTACAAAAATGTGAACCCACTTGGCCCACCCATAATATAAACGCCGCTTCGCGGCGGCCGACTATTTGCTACAGTGTCACTCGGTGAAACGTGGGCGTTCGCTAAAACGTCATTCGGCCAAGTGAGTGCCTCCCTCCGCTTTCCACCACCATTCGTTTCCTAAAACTCGCACCTTTAGGGCAGTCGGCGCTTCAAGGAATGATACTTGTAGAAAGCACGAAGGGCTGCACTCATCTAGAAACTTTAAAATGACACTGAAAGGGTATTTATGAGGGCCAAGGTTTTTATTTGTACATGACATATTGTCACGAATGACAAGTGATGAGGCGACGAATAACTAAAGGAAGCTAAACGTTTAATGGGGCGTACTTTCGCCCAAAACAGGCTAGCGTCGCAGTCGTCGATGGCGGCGTAACTGCAGGATCGAGCGCTTGGGCGAGACTGGCTCCGGCTCGCCACGCGGAGCCCCTTATGTAGACGCGTGGGCTTCTGGAACAATCGGCGTAGAAGGTTCGGCGCGTAGAACATTCTAACCTCGAATAAAAAACAGGGTTCTCGAATTTACCAGAACGCGACATTACACAAACAATAAAAAGGAGTATCCACGGCCAGGCATCGAACCTCGGCTTTTCGCGTGGCAATATGAGAGCCCCACTACCCAAAACACAATTTAAAACTCGAAATTCGTTTGTTTGTTTGTTTGTTTCACCCGAAAACCGCCGATCGAGAACTGGCCGGCTCGAGTCGCGCTCATTCTCTTCTCCGTGGTCACGTGCCGTTTTCTATCGTTTAGACACAACCACCAAATATATTTAAAGTCGTGGGTCATCGAAAGGACACACTCAGTACTAAAAATAGACAAAAACATGATACCCATTTTTTGTGCCTTTTAGAAAGCTGTAAATACGTTAATTGAAAGAAGAAAAAAAAAGTTGCACAGCCATGTGATTTGCGGTGACTTCCTCCCCCCCCTAAATTTCTTCTCCCTCCCCTGTCCAGTTTCGGTTTCGGTTTTGAGCAGTTGCGTATTTTGACTTTATTAATTAAAAAATATACGTGACGCTGGAGCAAAATATTTATTGGGTAGTCTTCTGACACCATAATAAATCGCCTGGCAAAAAAAAAAAAGGTTTTGGGGTGTCAGTGTTTCTTTAAGTGTCTGCACGTCTTATAAGTTATAACCCACAGCTGCGAGAGCACGCCACAAACTCACCCATAGTTTCTTCTGCAGCGCGGAGAGCGGAACGGGCAGCAAGAGTACCAGGGCGATCCAGGCTGCGCAGCTCAGCGAGGCCAGAACTCCCGCCCGGCTGAAGAGCATGTAGAAGACGACGGGTGTGCACAGGACTCCGGTGAGGGGAGTGGGCAGCACGGAAACGCTCGAGGCAATTTGGGGGCAGTCCACGGCCAGAATGGAGGTTAGGTAACCGGCTGACGTGCGTGACCTGGCCGACGAAGACAGCTGAGTCATCTGTGGACAATAGCCGCGCAGAGACTACATAAATGATGCGTTTTCAAACAAGGCTCGGTCACATACTTAGGGTTGTTTAGGATCTAGGTCTTGTGATCTCTTCCGAGGAGAGAACAGAATTAAAGTGCTGGATATCGTGACTTATCCAAGTGCCGCCATCAGGCACGTAGCCAGGATTTTGTTTCGGGGGGGGGGGGGGGCCGCCCATGACAAAATGCTGTATGAGGGGGAGGGGGAGTGGAGGCCCCAGCAAGATAGAAGATTTCGTGGGGGGGGGGGGCATGGGTTTCCTCCCTGGATACGTGCCTGGCCGCCATCGTTTGATCGTGCCGCGGGCGCTCCTATTGGATACTGGCGACGCGTAGCCAACTTTGGCTCAAGGCGATGAGCCAAAAATGCCATTCTGTGTTGAAGATGTTAGGCCAGTGTTATGAGAGGGGCATGACGCTTTCAAGAAGCATTAAATGTACGAGGAAAAATGAATTATCTCTTACTGACCCTGCCCCGGTGTACGTATAATGTGTGCCACAGGAGGTTTAATTTTACAAGTCAAATTTAAAATTGTATTCGACATAGCACATGCACTTTGCATTTGTGGCAAGTAGAGTGCTCGTGGTTATTGTAGGCACCTTATGCTTCACCCTGACGCGATGAATGTAATGTCAAACGATCATGGACTTAACATTGGCCTCTATAATCCGCAGCAGCGAAATCACCTTTCTGAAGATGGCCGCTTGTAGCATCGACCGGATGCGGCACCCGAAAAGAGCAACTTGTTGGACCACGTAGTTGGACAGGAGGAACTCCGCGAGGCACGCTGCGACGAAGAGGGCCGTCGGGAAAATGGCTTCCGACCGCGTAGAGGCGTCGATAAGGTTCCTGCGGGAAAAAACGCCGAGTCAACGAGTCTCCGAGCGAGCCATGGCACTCCTGAATATGTCATCATGCACCCTAAAAACTTCCAGTTCATCGATTTTTCCGCAAATCCCCCGGGAGAGCCTTCAATATACGAAGGGAGCTCAGGGAATGAAGAGGCTGGAAATACGTTTAGAAATTACACGTAAAATGAAACGGTCTGCGCTGTGGCACCAAGCATATGACGTAAGCACGTAAAACGTCATCCTCGGTGTCAAATCTCTGACTGTTTCTTTAGGTCATATACTGTATATCTTTCTAGCGCTTATTACAAAAGGCAAAAAACGCCGAGTCATCGGGCTGTGGACGCATGCGCAGCTTCTTATATTTCGTCCAAGGGAGCTACTGCGCGTGCTCCGAACGCGTTCCACAGCCCACAGGCAAAGACGGCACCCCACAGGAGGCCATTCTTGGAAAGGTCATTTAAAGGGCGGTTCTCACATGCAGTGAAGCGTTGATGTAGCGCGCTGCTCACGTGTCGTCAGCTACTTATCGTCTGCCACGATCAACAGTCTTGACGGTACGATACAAAGCTGGTGAACGCTCTCGTCAGCACGCGCTTAGTGCAAAGTCAGCGCTGAACCGTATAGCGTTCCGCTGTGTGAACAGGCCTTAAAGTGGCCGTGAAACGAATTTTGGGCTGGGATAAATGATTTTAATTTGGGACTTTACTAATCGCATATCGTTTAGTTGGCCAAAAGAAAGAGGGTAGAAAGTCAAAATGCCAGCTTTTCGGTACGAACATCTGAAAATATAGCAAACTATTTCGTACCTTCTTTCCTTCGAAAGCTCTCCGCCTTTTCGCTATGATACATCCGCGGTTCCCAAAGCGCGTCAGCGGTGCCAACCTGACGTCAGCCGAGCCCAGCTCACGCATTGGACACGAGAACTGCGTCACTCGGACGTTTGTGCTCGTCAACAATCAATCCGTCGACGAATATTTGGATTCGCGTTCGTGGCCAATGAGTGCCCTGACGGAACTTATCGTCACTGGGGAATGACAAGTTCTATGGTGTGCATAAAAAGCACGGTGGAAGCTAGGAGTCATCGCACCGGTGCCGAAGAATGTCACGACGACGTGATTTCACAATTCGCATTTGAGTTGAGGATTAAAGCTAAGGAGGAAGAAGTAGGAAAATCGTTTCATGACCCCTTTAAAGTGGCGCTCAAGTGCTTTCTGTAGAAGCTTGTTTTTGATGTATTGTTTGTTGGGCTAGTTAATAGACCCTTTTCGAAAGTCCGCGCCAACGCCTGTCTGCTATTGCTTGCTCACATACACTGGGCATGTATTGGACACGAGAGTGACGTCAGCCTTCGGCGAGGATTCGGTTCCAATCGCGTGCTTCGTGACCAAGCAATGGTAACCGCCAAAGTTGTTTCATTGACGTTTAAAAAGGGTCCATTGAGTCGAGATTCCCTTACGTTACCATTATTGCTTTTTTAGGCGCGTTGTGAATTATATTTTCACAAAAACGTCACATTTTTTTTTCTGGTTTCGAAGTAATACAGCAATTATTGTTTGAACCCCTCCCCCTCTCTTTTCTGCTCCAAGGCGCAGAAAGAGAATTTTGTTTGTTTATTTGTTTATTTTTTTGTCTTGTGTCCAGAAACAGCCGAGGCCTTAATACTGGTACACACTCACGCACAACATACGCTTTAAAAGAAAAAGAAAACACGTAAACATAATGGCAGAACACATATAAAACCCAAATACTGATGTTAGTACATGTGAATGGTTAGTGCGCTTTTAAAATCCCACTCACTCCTGAAAACGTCAACCACCGCGCTCAGTGCATTAAAATTGCTCTGAATTCGTAAGTCGGGGAAAATGAACATATGTTTTGCACGTAAAACGTGTTGTGGTGTCGACAGTTTACTCGGGGGACATGTATAGAAAGCAGAGAAACAAGCCTAGGGCAACGTAATCTACTATGCACAGTTTTATACAAAAATACATGATCACGAAAACTGCGACGAGCCTCTAGTGATTGCAAGTTGAGTCGATCTAACATTTGACTCGTAGCCAAAATAAAAAAAAAAAAAAAAAAACCGGCGGCCGTAATAACGGTCGTAAATAATGCGTGTCAACTTTCTCTGCACAGATTCTAGGCCATCAGAGTTGGTCACACCCAGACAGTTCCAAACTACAGAGCCAAACTCCAGTTTTGAGCGAACAATCGATGTGTAAAGCCTGACGAGACAGGACGGCTCTTTGAAATGACGGGTAATACGTGAAAACAAACCCAAAAGTCGCAAGCAAGAGCTAACCAGATTTGACACATGATTTGTAAAACTAAGGGATGAATCAATATACACTTCCTAAGTCACGTACGCAATATTCGCGTCGCAATGGTTGATTGTCCAGCTTATACAAAAAATCAAGCGCACACTTCTTCCTTGATAAGAAGATTACACATGTCTTTTTTGGCGTTTAGACGTAATTTATTTTGAAGACACCATGATGAAATAGCAGTAATATCCTCCTGTAGGAGAACACAATCAACATGTGATTTTATCTGTTTGAAGATCTTAATATCATCAGCGAATTGCAGCAGATTTGAATGTTTTACGCAAAGAGAGACGTCGTTGGCAAAAATATTAAACAGCAAGGGTCCTAGAATAGAACCATGAGGAACGCCGGATGATGATATGTATGATTTCGACAACACACCGTTAACACGAACGTTGTTAATGCGCCCGGACAGATATGACTGAAACCACAAACATAACGGCAAACACACTCCATATTCCGATAACTTGTGCACTAATAGGTCATGGTGCACAAGGTCAAAGGCTTTACTCAAGTCAAAATAAATGGCGTCGACCTGCCCATGGTTGGCAACAATGGGGCCAACGTGACTCAAATACTCAGCTAAGTTAGTTTCAACACTTTTAGATTTTACAAAACCGTGTTGAGATTCATTTAATATTTCTTTGAAATAGCTAGAAAGGTGCACTTCTACCACAATCTCAAACAGTTTCGAGAACGTGGTTAGTAAAGAAACAGGTCTATAATTTCTGAAAAAACGGTTAAAGTACAGGCGAGCTGGTGGATATTTACCATGTTGGAACTTAACCCGAGACTGGTGTAGAAACAGAAACTTAAAAGTAGAAGGGACAGAGACAAGTGAAAGAAGAGAACGTCTCAAACGCAGCTAAATGATTTATTTAGTCCCACATCATTATATACTCACAACCACAAGGTCACACAAACACTCAACATGCCCCTTTCAAAAACACAACACACCAAGGCAATGGGACGCCCCCTCAAGCAACTACTACAGTGATGGAAGTGCTGCGCCATTTGCGCCAAATTGCGCCTTGGGCGAAAGTCTGCTACATCTTGCGCCACAGTGCCATTTTGGCTAAGAATTGCGCCACACCTGCGCCAAAATGGGCAAAAAAAATTGATATATTTTTTTATTGGTTGATTTTAATATTCAAAGAAGTACAAAGAAAGAAAAACGGTAGAAATATGTATTTCACAGCGTCTCTACTCACCGTATACGGTGTTTCATCTAAGGTCAGAGCACAGTCGAAGGCTCGAACATATACTACACAAACTCACAGTAAAAGCGCAAGTCACGGGACATTCGCTGCACTTGATTGGTTTTATCGATGAAAGAACACGTACAGTAAGATGGTCGGATGCCTCGATGTCGCGCTTTGAACTTGTTTGGTTAATCCCATTGGCTCGTAGCGTCGGCTGCGCTTGAATTAAGGTGAAACGAAGTTTTAAGATTGCTCGACCACCGCGTTGGCCGGTTGATGCGCTCACGTCTTGATCACCGACATCCTCTAAAATTTCAGTCTATGTCGGCGATGTCAGGCGCCAAAAGTCGCGACAAAACATTGCAAAATACACAGTAGGATGGCAGAACTAGGCTCCTGTACTCCTGGTGAGATCAGTTGATTATGTTTGCCGTATGCCTCCATGGCGCCTCTCACCAGCCCACGCACGTCGAGCTTCACCGCCTTGCACCGGAGTGTTCGGAGTAGCTGCTGGCATGGGTGAGCGTCTGGTTTAGCACGATATACATGTAAATTATGCTCAGTACTATTGCAGGTCCACATTCTTTGATCTCGATTATTTGATCTTGATTTGAAATGCTGCGTCGATAAAGAAAAAAAATATGCGGTACTTTATTTGAATGAATGTAAGCGCAAGAGTATTGGTTTTCATAATATTTGTGGGTGGCTGTTTTTTTTTCAGTTTATAATATTCAAGTCTTGTGTTTGGTAACGATGAAATTGGGAGGCGCATTTTTACTGATAGATGTGTTAGCAATTATGTTCGTTT
This sequence comes from Ixodes ricinus, assembly GCA_037355805.1. NCBI lineage: Eukaryota > Metazoa > Arthropoda > Arachnida > Ixodida > Ixodidae > Ixodes > Ixodes ricinus. The sequence goes on along the minus strand of JAZHYW010030562.1, from coordinate 97,659 downwards.
TTGGTGGCATTTTACAGAAACAATACATACAGGCTAAATAAACTACCGGGTGTAAAAGTGGGAGGGGAGGGGAGGCTTTATCCTAACTGAAGTGTGATTCATTTCTCATCAATTTGATTAGTACCCATTGTAAAATGGAACCTACTCTGAACAGAGCCTTATTTATAAAAAAAAAGCTCTATGTACCTTTTGTGCCCTATTGGTTCTGGTTCTTATTACAAAATGTAATAAGTAATATGCCCCAGTATCAAAGACAAACCCTCAGTCATTATCAAATATAAACTCATTTAGCGATGCAATCAATTTTTTTTTGTTAATTTTCAAGTGATATGCTAACAGACGTTGGCATCTGCTCCAAAAGCGTCAGTGGCTGCTCCAAACGAATATTTTACCTGCTACAGAACCTGCTCCAAAGGGTCAAATGCCGCTTCCATCACTGCTACTACGAACAGGAACAAACCCTCCATTTCTCCGGAAAGAAAAAATATTTCCCTTTCCCTTTCTTCTTTCCTTTGTGTGTCACTTACGAACCCAGACCCCAGATATTCTTCCCAGTTCTTTTCGTGTTCGTGGTGTTCGTTGGTCTTTGTACTCAAGATCTGGGTGTTATTGGTTCGTAAGTGCAGTGTCAGTGACACACAAAGAAAAAGGAAGGAAAAGGGAAAAAAATTATTCTATCCGGAGAAGTGGGGGGTTTGCCCCTGTTCGTAGATAGTTGCTCGAGAAGGCGTCCCATTGCCTTGTTAGCTTTTTTTTGTCTTGGTGTGTTGTGTTTTTGAAAGGGGCATGTTGAGTGTTTGTGTGACCTAGAGCGCACATGAAGGCTCCCTAGTGTGACCTTGTGGTTGTGAGTATATAAAGATGTGGGACTAAATAAATCTTTTAGCTGCGTTCGAGACGTTCTCTTCTTTACTTGTCTCTGTCCCTTCTATTTTTAAGTTTCTGTTTCTACCCCAGTCTCGGGTTAAGTTCCAACATGGCTATAATTTCTAACATCTTCAGAGTCCCCTAATTTGAAAATAGGCACCACAATGGCTGACTTCCACTTTTCTGGGAAAATACAGTTTGTGTATACACAGTTTGTGTATACAGAAAAATACAGAGTGTAACGATCCTCGATTCAATTTTGATGAAAAATCGGCCACTTGTGATTGTATTTTGTTTTTTAGATGTGAGGCATCTCTTGCTCAGGGTCTATGTCCCGCGGCCTTGTAGTCCGCACTCACACTACGCACGCGCAACTCTCCTCCTTCCCTCTCTCCAACAGCTGCGCGTTACTCTCTCCGCTCTCTCTCCACCAGCTGCGCGCACTGCGCGTGCGTTCGCTTATGCTCACACCGCGCGCGCACGCGCAACTCTCCCTCCTCAGTCTCCTCTCCTTCAAGTGTGAAAAAAAAATAAACGGCGAGCGGCGAGCGTTCCAAGTTTCTCTGCCGCGAGCCGCGACGAAGGCTCGCGTAGGGGATAACGCTAGGGCAGTCGGTGGCGCCATCTCTCGACGTCAGCACGCAACCAGGCTCTTTCCCTCCCGGAACCAACACGATGCTACGCATCCCCCCATGGTTCCCCTCGGGAAGATGGTGTAATTTTTTTTAGAATGCTCAGACCCCGTAGACTGCGTTATCATCATAAACAGACGATCTGAGAATCCACTCGAGTGCCATTTACCGCAGCCGACTCTATGATTCCACGGAAGCAATGAGCGGCGCTAAAATACATCGTCACAGCACTCGTAGCTTTTGTGCGTTAGATATAACCGACTATAGCCCAACAACGCGCAATGAGTGAACAACCCGAACCTGCGTTTCTTTTCTTCCGTGCGTGATTGATTCAGCCGGGGATGGCGTCGACAACAAGCGCCGTGATTGGACGCACTTGCGGCGCTGTCAGGTTGGTTCCACCCAATCGCAGCGATCGGCTGTGGGCAGACTTAAAGGGGTGGTGCAACAACTTTTGTGGGTACTTTGGGCGAATACCGCTTAGAACGAATCCCTGACGTTTATGACCAATGAAACAATGAAACACGCGTTCGTTTTTCTCCCCTCGCAATTGACGTCGCAAAAACATTTTTGTTTGAAAACGAGCAGCGTTCACTTCCTTCAACTCGCAGCCAGAACAAGCGGCCACGTGATCTGGAGCGGATTATATGCCGCCGATGTTGCTCATAATTCATAACCGCGCGCCGAGGTTGGCAAAGCATAAGGACACGCGCTGAGTTCCAGGCATTGTTAGGATTGGGCTATTGTCGTCATTGCCGCGATTGGACACGGGCCATCCCGATTGCTTGTCGATCCATTCATGACTACGAGCCCCAATAGACCGATCTCACCAGAGTGTTTGACTACGCCACCGCTGCCGCAATGCATCGAGGGAACTTTAGTCTTTCTGCACGTGCGACAACCTCGCCGGAGCTCTGCGCGTTTGGAGCACCAGACGACACGAGCCCTCGATTGCACGGCCGCCCGCCTCCTATGAACTAAGGTTATGGCGGCGTCACGCATGCGCCGAACGCTTAGTGAGATCGGTCTATTGAGTGCTCACGCAATGCTCGGGTCGAATCTATGAGCCGCGTTCAAATACCGTCACTGGGGGATACTGAGACCCCCAGGCTACGTCATCAAGGTTTTCGAAGGAGAGACGGAAAGAAAACGCTCGCTTTAATCCTCGAAGTTACACCGTAACAAAGAGGTTTCTCGGTGAATGGCCTTGCGTGCGAGTATACTTGGCTCCCACTAGTGCCAATAAACTCGCGTAAAGGAAGAAAAACAAAAAACAACATTCAATTGAATATTGTTGCACAGCGCCCTTTAAAGTGAAACGCAAAAATTAAAAACTCACTCTAAAATTGGAGCTTTGACGATGAGTGTGGCGAAGTATGCGATCATGCCAATCGCCATCCAACCAGCTTCCAGCCAGAATTCTCCCGGCATGGCGTCGAGGAAGTGACGTGGACTTCCGAGTGTTTTACTGGAAGGAATTGAAATGCAGCGTATGAGAAATCTAAAAAAAGAACTGCGTAGAAATAGTCGATGACAATTTAAGAGACGCAGGTCGAGGCGAGCGTGAGTATCTTAGCATCGCTCAGCTGTCAATGAGATTACGGCGTAAGCTGATTAACAAGAACGAATCACGAATGAAGAAGCGTAAAGTTATTAAAGACCTACGACCAGTTCGCGCTTTCCACTTTTCCTCGCTTCATCCTCTCCCCCTTCTACCCTGTCCACCGTTGCCTGTTTCCTTCCCCCCCCCTCCCCCATGGTGAGGAGGATCTTCTGCCTTGCAGAATCTCGAGTCTGGTCGTCGGCCTTTAAAAAAGAAATACATTCTCCGCCGTGACACTAAACAGGACGTTTCGTGTGCTCGCGTCATCGGTTAGAGTCACAGCCGAGGACACTGCATTTTACAGCGGAGCTGTTAAGGGCTAGTTTCCCCAGGATCGTGTCTCCCGCAAAAAAAAAAATAAATAAAGACACCGAACTCTGGACAGCTACCGCTATCTATGAGTCGACGGCGGCAAGCCACGTGTCTGGTTGCCGCCGTCGCTCATAGATGGCGGCAGCCTTTCCACTCTGGCTTGCCGACTTGCGGCCGGCCATTACTTTTCATTGTACAGCTCCGCTGGTCTTCCTTCTCAGAGTGGAATGGCTGAAAGTTTTTATTCACAGCTGTTTGTATAGTACAATTCCGCTACTAGGCTGCAAGCGCTAGCTGTTTGCAGAAGAATGCATCTCAGCTGTTCGGATTCTGCAGGAGCAGGAATAACTGCCAACAGTATACCATTCAGCTACGAGCTCGGTATTCTCGCGTTTTAAACAGTATCCCCATTAAGACAAGTATTTGTTCAGAGTGTTGTAATACAAACCGTCAGGAAAACAAGAACTGTCAAATTAACTTCTTTTTCTAAAGACGTGTTGAGCTTGGTTAATTCCTGAGTGAATTGAGCAACGGGAACGACAGTGTACCTGCACTCTTGTTCTATTAAAAATGCCAGCACGTTGGCGGCGCGCTGTCATTTTAATTATTGTCAAATTAAATCTAAAGATGTCACTGTCAACATTGTAAGTTTCCAAAAAAAATGTGGAGCACAAGGTCTCTTTAAAATCTCTAATCTCCAGCCCCCCCCCCCCCCCCCCCCCCCCCCCATCACCGTCTTACGTTGGCCCTCGACCTTTCCGGTGTGGGCTCTCTGGCCCCCACACTCAAATGAATTTGAGACCACTGGCATAGTGAGAAAAGCCTTGAGAGTAGGGACTAGGTACAATGTCCCTAGTCTTAAGGTGTGTGTTTCTTTTCCCTATGATCATTGACCAGCTCGCCTACGCAGTAACCCTTATTTCAGGAATGAGGATGCTCAAACTACATTTAGATCTGAAGAATGTGATATCCGTAGGGTAAATGACCAAGAGAAACGTCATAATCGTTGTCCCAACGCACATGACCTTTTTTTTTAATTGTGTTTTGAGCTTTGTCATCAGCAGGGATCCTTACGTTGCTCGTCGTGATTGGCTGTCTTCGTGTTCTGCATAAAGGTCAACTCAGATACTTTTTTTAGGTTTTGAACGCAGTTTTTGATTGGCAACGTCATCTCACTCACCTTTTCTGCTCAACTTTCGAGTAGAGGGCCTTCACAAGGTCTTCACAACGAAGACTCCTTCTCAGTCTAGGAAGAGCGGCTTCCATGTTGGTCCTTTCTGTCACCGATGCCTTGAGGACGCTATCAAAACACAGAATTTTGTTTACCACACGAGAATGCATCTCGAGGGGACCTTCTTTTCTTGCAAACAATATCATAATTAACACGAGCAAGACACTCACGGTAACAGAGCCGTGCAGAAGATCTGACCGAATAGGGAAGTGTCGTCTTCGTCCGGCGGCCCTTGTACCTGTCGCGATTGTATAGTACAGAATGAATACAACTTTACACATCATCCGGTGAAATATTTTTTTAAAATTAAAATAACGTCATTCGTATATTGTTTAAACGACACCAGCTTGAGATGAACTTCGGGCAGCTCTCGCCTAAATCTTTTAGATCCTGTGAAGTAATTTCGGCGCATTTATCGAGCGTTTATCATTTAATCGCGCAACCCCATAGCATAGGCAGTCTCAGCAGCAACAAAAAAGGAAAAAATTTTACCCCTCACATTTTTCTTCGGTGTAAACTCCACTTGCCGGTTCCAAATCAACAGCCTCGTGGTAAACTATACGTAGAGACGGCTTGAAAAACGCCGGGGGTGGCTTATTATATCTTGGCTTTTTACTTTGTGAATCCTTCCTGGGCGTTCTACAATCTCAGAAATAGGGGATCTTTGTACTTTCCCCCTCATCCCATGAGTCGGGTGGCCCAAGTTACCAGACTCGATCTAAAATGGACCGTGAAAAATCGACGCCTCCACGTAGCAATCCAAACTTTTCGTCAAAGGTGTAATTCACAGGTCGGTTTTTTTCTTGTAAAATTACAAAACGTAGCTCTCTTTCTGTAAAAAATGGGGCCAAGAAACTTGCCAGGGTCTACGGTGGCGGTAACGTAGACGGCCAAGTCGAGTAGCGGAATGTGTTTGGCGTTCGTATTGATAGATGGCGCTACCTCCTTATCCCGACGGCTCGCGACCACCGTGGTTTATTGAAATTAACATAATCTCTTTGAAATGTACCTTTGGTTAAGAAATAAATGCGGACAATAAAAGCAAAACTTAAAGGGGAACAAAACGCGTCTGCATAACGACGGCGCATTTGATGCCAACGGATTTTGTCTGCGTGTCGTCTGCTTTCTTTCGCTGGTCGGCTGCACCTTGGTACGCTGCTCCCGACGCCATCTATCAATACGCGCGCCAAACACACACCCGCAACTCGACTTGGTCGCCTGTGTCGCCGCCCGCCGTTGACCCTGGCAAGTTTCTTGGCCCTATTTTTTACAGTAAGAGAGCTACGCTTTGTCATTTTAGAAGAAAAACCGACCCGTGAAATACACCTTTGACGAAAAGCTTAGATTGCTACGCGCAGGCGTCGATTTTAACGGTCCATTTTAGATCGAGCCTGGTGACTTGGGTCACCCTGTATAACACCTCAAAACTACATTTCGACGTTCAGTCCGCCGACGTCGAACTGACGATCCAAAGTTTTACGAGCGGATAGATAGCTGTGTGATGTAACTTACTAAATCGGTAATGTGAGTATCAAAAACTACAGAAAGAAAAAAAAAAGAAAAATTGACCGCATCTTCACGTGGTGAATGATGTTGATTGGGGCGAAGCTCTGGTGGTGCTTGTCTGCGTAGACGCTGAGCCGCAGCATGCCGAGCCTTTCGTTCGTTTTCATCCATGTCAGAAAGAGAATGTGTGGTATGGAACGTGGTTATATACGCATTTGAGCATTTGACCGCAGCGCCCTCTCGTCTATAAACGTTGAGCCAATGCATGCAAAGTTTAACGCGATTATATACGCATTTTACCGCAGCGCCCTCTCCTGTATAGACGTTGAGCGGCGACATGCAACGTTTCATCCATGACATCCCCAGCTCTTGAGTTACTACCACATATGAGAGCCCCTACTCGTCCCGCAGTCGTGGCCGAGTGGTTAAGGCGATGGATTATAAATCCACTGGGGTCTCCCCGCACAGGTTCAAATCCTGTTGACTGCGCAAACAGATTTTTTTTTCTTTTCTTTCATCTATTTTTTTCCATCTTTTTTTTTGCACTACACGAGCACGTGAGCACGTGCTCACGTGCTCGTGAGCACGTGAGCTCACGAGCAGGAGCACGAGCACCGGACGCCGGAGCTACATACGGACATGGCTAGCCCCTGAGGAGCTTCGCCCCTAAAAACAGTGAGGTTTTGCAGCCGGGCCAACAAAACCTTGGGGGTTTTCCTGTAGTTTTAATGCGCACATGAGCTATTTTAATGAGTTGTATCCCTCGACTATCAAGCCGCTCGCGAAAGTTGGTATCGTCGGTTCGACACCAGCGGACCGACTGAACGTCGAATTGAAGTTTCTTAGGGGTGTTATATACAAGACAAGGGGTGTGTGCTAAACCCACTATTTCTGAGAGTGATATTGGCTAATGTAGCATTCTCATTGGCTGCGAAGCGACGACAAGATGCGCAAGACTCGCCACGCCCCGCGTCTTTAAGCTGCCAGTCACTCTGTAGATCTTCCCAACGCTTATCACCCCAGCCAAAAAAATTGCTGAGTCACTGAGCTGTGGACGCATGCGCAGCGTCTGGTACACCGCACAACGGAGCTCAGCGCATGCTCAGAATGCCTTCCACTTCCCAGCAGACAGAAGATGGCAGCAACGCGCAGAAGGCGATTTTTTCGGAAAGGTCTATATAGACCCACTCAACTCTCTGACGACACGCCACTGCGGTGGCGCTGCTGTCCGCACCGCGCATGCGCAGACGCTTTTTGCCTCACGCGAATGTGGTCTTTGCGCACGCGCAGCGTCCTCACCGGGTTCGCAAACGCGTGCTTGTTTGCAAACGGGACGTGATGGTGTGTAGCTACACGGAGCCTCTCGTCGTGTAAAGGCCTGTTCACACGCTTGCGATCTCTCAGAACCGTGTGCCTTGGAACCTCTTCATATTTCTTACAACGAGAGGACACACTGGCGCCATCTATTGGGTAGAAGTGTAAACTTGGCGGTCCGGCATATTTTCTATTTCTCTCGCGCATTATCCTTTCTTTTTTGGTCTGGAAAAACTTTTGTCAACATTATAAACGAGCCTTTCTTATAGGTATTACGCACATTTGACCGCGGAAATCCCGCAAAACCTTCGCTCTTGTGAAATGCAGTTCCAGGGTCACCGCATAGATGGCGCCAGAGTGCCAGTGTGTTCCCGCGTCCTAAGAAATTTTAAGAGGTTTCAACGGGTCTCGTCTCTCTCGGTCGTACTCGGTTGCAAGAGTGTGAACGGGCCTTAAGCCCTCTCAACTCCACGCGGTACTCCAGGGTTCTGCCTCGGAAATTACCTTTGGACTGGGTGTTGGCGGTAACGCGTTACAGGTAGCGCGTTACTTCTTTCGGAAACTTAGTAACGTATTCGTTACATTTTCAAAAAAGTAACGGGTATCATAGTATGTTTTTTTTAATTTCAAGTAACGGGCCCCCAACGTAGTACCGTTACTCGTTACACTTTCTTCCCAAGACCTGAAAAAAAGTAAATTTTTTTTCTTGTTTCTATATTTCGTTTTAGCTTAAGTCCAGACGCAGCCAACCTTACGAGCTCATCGGACCAATCAGAGAGCGTCAAAAGGGTGCCATCATGCTGTTCGTAATGTTTCTGTGCGTGTTCTATCATCGCTGAACCAATCATAAACAAAAAATGGCCCCGTGACTTGCGCTTTCGACACTGCTTGATTGGTCCCATTAGCTCGAAGAGTCGGTTTTGTCTGCACTTATACTGAAACGAAGTATAGGCACCAAGTCATTAATGATTGCACTCATTCCACATACCTCCAAAATTTCGCCTGTCTTTTCGCCACGCAAAAGGTCCCAATTTAGAAAAACCCCAATGCGCATGCCCTTTGTCCCAGTTCCAAAAAACTCTGTTGCCCCCTCCCCCTCCCCCCCAAACAACAACAACAACAAAAAACGCTGTTACCGTCAATTTATAAATGAAAAGTAACGAAAAAATAACGTGCGTTATGTATTTTTTTTAACTGTAACGGTAAGGATAACGCGTTCCTTTTATTTTGAGGCTACGTAGGTCGGTAACGCGTAAATTTATTTTTGCAAGTAACGAGTAACGTATTTCGTTACTTTTTGTTTCGGTAACACCTACAGCACTGCGAAGTTTGGACACAGCTAAACTAACTAGTGATCAAAACGAAACAGCGTTTTCCCTCTAAAACCCCCGTCATCCTGCTAATACATCATACCAAGGTCATTCTGCGGACACCGTTCGAGACGTGTGTCACACTAATCATACAAAACAACTTTCAGCCTTTCCACCCTGGTGAAGAAGGAAGACCAGCGAAGCTGTACAATGGTGGGAATGAAGTAATGGCCGGCCGCAAGTCGGCAAGCCAGAGTGGAAAGGCTGGAGAGGTTGCCGCCATCTATGAGTGACGGCGGCAAGCAGACAACCGGCAAACACAACACTCTGGACAGCTACCGCCATCTATGAGCGACCGCGGCAACCGGAGTGTTGTGTCGACATTTCTTTGCGGACGGACACGATCCTGGGGAAACTAGCCCTTAACAGCTCCGCTGTAAAAAACTGTCTGCAGACATGTTTGAAGCCTGTACGAAGCAAAGGGGCTTCGACCATGCTTAAGGAGGTGTCTCCGCCGATCATTTTGTCAACATGTCTGCAGAGAAACTCCATGTCTTCTGTATACGATGTATGAGAAGTTTGACACTGGCTTAACCGTTTCCATTGTTTTTTTGACAATACTGCATTTAGCACCCTACCGAGGTAACGGTAACCGTTAAATAGTCAGATGGCACCTTTTTTCCCTTAGGAGTCCTCCGAAAGGCAATGTCCCTTAGTCCCTCAGTCAGAAAGGCTCCAACCATGACGGCAGCGAGCAGCGGGTTTACTATCACTCGTGGCTCCAGTGTGTGCAAATGTGCTTCCTGCATTCGAAAACAAATAACACGATATTAGGGAGTTTTTGTAGACCGCGTTTCCCCCTCCGCTAGGCCCTCCACAACGAAGAAGCCGCTACTGCGCATGCGCGCCGATGGCCTTGGCTGTAGGGTTCTGGGTATCGTAGCGGGTTGGAGAGCGTTGCGGGACGGCGAAAACAATCTATAAAAACTCCTTATTGAGGCACGCCATTTTAGGGATAATCAGACTTTATCTCAATTATTCTAAACTTCTTTTTTTATTATTTTACATTTTGTTCGAAATTTTACAGATAAAACGCGAATTACGGAGGCTTCTTTCGTAAGCGATTTTAAAGAGGCACTCCAGCGTTTTCTTCATGGTCCCTGATTTGCCTGGGCATTTGCTAAAACACCAACAAACGTCGCTGAAACGATATCCCAAATATTGGGATATCTTTTTTGTTGTTGGTGCTGCTGTTGCGAAGTTACTAAATTTGCAATTTTGTCCTCACCGTGTTTTTCAAACTGAAAATCTCTACTGGCAAATATGAAAAATTGACGCCAGTGCGAGCTGGGGTTCACCCTTTAGACCGTAGAATCTGTTCACAACTGATTACAAGCAATTTCATTGTGTCCTATGAATCAGGCACGTAGCCAGGGGGGGGGGGGCCCATCCGCCCCCCCCCCCCGAAATCTTCCATTTTGCTGGGACACTCCTCTCCCCTCCCCTCATACAGCATTTTGTCATAGCGGCGGCCCCCCCCCCGAAACAAAATCCTGGCTACGTGCCTGCTATGAATGCTTTGAAGATCACTCCAGCTTCACGCGGATTATCACGAAACAAATGCTCGGCATATCACTTTTTTACTGCTTACTCCACTGGCAAGCCTGCCTGCTAATGACGTCACGACACTGAAAACTGCGGGTATATTTGAATGTTAGTTTTGGCATCATTTTCTTCTGCCGATTTCATTATGACTATGCTGAGTTTTGCGATGCTAAATAGCATACCGGAAAGGGGTGAAGCCCGCGGGTATTCAGAAAATATTGTTAGTTGGGGTAGTTCGAAAAATCGCTGAAGTACCCCTTTAAGTTTGCAGATGTTGGTCGTGCTTAGCATCTTGAAAACTCAGGTGGCTAGTTAATTTTCTAGTTAACGATTACAAACAATGGGTCCCACTTTCGTTTACACCCCACTTTTTTGTAGTAATTAGATTTCTAAACAAAGTCACGTTAGTTATTTTCGACAATTATATTAGCCTTAAATAGCGCAATTTCGTAGTTCTAAAAGGCAAACAATCCATTGCCGCGTGCATGACCGAGAAACAATCGCTTCTCGGTACTTTCTAGAAGATTCAGGTTTACCCTTACCCTGAGTGTAAAACATTAGGAGGTCAGAACGACCTTGCCGAATAAGTCTCGCCCGAATTCACTTCTGGGGCCCTAAACTCGCCAAACACAAAGTTAGAGGTAAAAGTTCGCGGAGTGCGCCGATCCGAAGCCGGCGACAAAAGCGCGAAGTCATCGTCGTGATAGTCCGATTGGTGTGCTCCGTCAACCTCGGCCCGAACTTTGTGTTTGACGAGTTTAGAGGTCCAGAACATTCTAGGCCGAATCTTCGAGAAGTCGAGCGTAGCAGATAAGGGACCGAGCGCGGCTTTGCCGAATCATTCACTCTCCTTACGACGAGGCACAATCCTCACGTCTCGCTCCAGCTGTCACGCCGATGTCGCGATGCTCGCTGCTGCCGTTTCGACGCTCGTTCTTTCTCTTTGGTTTCTGGCACAAGTTCGCCGATTACTCCTTTATTTTCAGTTTACGCTCGTCGAGCCTTTTCCATCCGCGACAATATTTCGTGTTAACCATCTGTTGTTGTTTTATTTTGCGTAAAGAGGCAATGAACTAAACAAAGAAAATCACTTTAATTTGTTTCTTTAAAAAAGCTAACATAATGGACTTTAAAAAAATTCGCGCAATGTTTACGTAGGATTGATTCTGAAACAGGCTTATATTTCGGGGACGACGTCTACAAAGCGTTTTTCGGAATCGCTCCTAACAAAATATATATCGCAAAACAAAAGTACTCCAATATATTGGGAGTTCCATTTTAATTCGAACAGATTTGTTACAAAACATACGTAAAAGATGCACTAAGTATACGGTTTGTGGAGGTGAGTTATGCGGCCAGGGGGACATTATGTGGGTGGCTTATCTTTGCGATAAGTCGGGTAACTAACTAAACTTCCTCAATTAACTTTCTAAATAGTAAAAATAATCATATGGTTCCAATTAGAAACCTACTGAGCACAATCAAAAACCACTATATCAGTCAATTTTAGAATGACTTGAAGCTCGTTTGAAACTCGAGGGTGCACCAAGGTTACCACTCGTGCAGCAGGTGCAAAGCTAGCAGCTGCGGAACGCGAATGATTAGAATACCATCGTGTTCCGCCACTGATAGCTTTGCGCCGGCTGCTCGGGTGGTAACTTTGGTGCACTCCCGAGTTTCCCACGAGCTTCAAGTCGTTCGAAAATTGACTGATGTAGTGGTTTTCGATTGTGCTCAGTAAGTTTCTAATTGGAACCATATGATTATTTTTACTAATTAGAAAGTTAATATAGGAAGTTTAGTTAATTATCTGACTTATCGCAAAGATTATCCACCCACATAATGTCGCCCTGGCCTATACCTCACCTGCACAAACCGTGTTAGTGTATCTTTTGTGAATGTTTTGGAATAAATCTGTTCGAATTCAAATGGAACACCCGGTATATATGTATATACATGTGTGTGTTTTTGTTTGTTTGTTTTTTGGAGGGGGGGGGCAGGTATTTAAAACACATTATTGCTGTTCTGCGTCCCCTTTAAGCAAACATCAAATTGTAAATGTGAAACCTGAGTAGAGGCTGAAGCACATAGCCTTTGTAAAATTTTAAACAGTCGCATAAATATTGTTATCGTAAGACTGCAGATGGGGTTTAGTGAAAGCATTGGATTACCGTTACTTCCAAATACAATTTTGATGCCGTCTATATTTTGGGCCCACGTGCCTACAGACTTTGCTACGAGGTTGGTCACGCGTATACAGAAAATCGATTTCTTTAAAAACAACACATTCTTCAAACGAAGTTGTTCTCCTGGTTATTCACTAATAAAATGCCTCCGTAAATAACCTGAGAGTATACGCCCGCTTACCTGGTTACTAAAGAGCATATCCTGCAGCAGGAAAAGATCAGTCATGGTCGCCATAACCAGGAGGCCCAGCAACACGCATATGAAGCCGGATGACCCCAAGACTCGTTGCGTTCGAAGGATTGTGATGACTGCCATGAGAACCTATATTCAAAGCGTAAGAAGATCACATGACCCCACTAACCCCAATATTTTAGCGCTCCGGCTGAGTCGAGACATATGGCCCTGCTTTTATCACGTCAACCTTCTAGAGTTCGAAGGATTCTTGTGTCTATCACGAGAACCTATATTCAAACAGCCACAAGACTGAGCCCATGTATATGACCCTACTGGCTTTCATAAAGTAAGCCTTCTACTATGAGCCATGTAAAACCCATACTTTATCGTGCAAATTAATTACACGCGTTGCTGGTAGAATCAGTGAAAACAAAAACTGAGAGATCAAAAGTTTCGACTAGTAAGTAACTCCTTTGCAGCAATGTCATCATATGGCATGTACATTCTGCTTATCGTCCGTCAAGCGCTGAGGTTTTAATCTTCTGGACGAAACAAATAAAACGTTGCTGGGATTCACTCAGAATACACCCTTTTCAAAAATCCATTAAGCAACATTGGCGGCCGCCATTTCTTTGAGAAGGTCCTGCTGATATCTCACACCGCCTGGTGATAGTTACGAAATTGTCGAGGGTAAGAAAATTGGCGGAGGAAAGGAATTACACTTTTGATTCCTAATTTCTAGGCTAGGTGGCGCAAGCTACCGTCCGTTATAAATGGTACAGCTGTTAGCATCAATCCATCCACTGGGCACGAAGCGTGTGGTTCTTGATACGAGGTGGACCGAGGTCGCGTTAGGTGCTCAGGCAGCCCTCGTGTCCCATACATCTTTAGAATACGTGTACAAACCATCGCCTCCTCTATACTCACAAAGCCTGGCATTTCGACGACGGAGCCATAGAGTGGCCGGTCGCAGATTTGGAGCGCGAGGATCTGGTAGCAGAGAGCATCAAAGAGCCATTTCTCGGGGAACCTGGACGTCAGCGCACAGATTTTGCAGCGGCGAGGACCCGAAACACACTTGTTCGCTCGGGAAAAGTGTGTTTCGGCGTCTCGCCGCAGCGGGGCGCCAGTCAAGTGACTCTCCTCTCATGTGTTGTCTGCCGCTCCACCTTTTCCATTTCGGCGGACGCTTCTCGTGGCGATCTGCCAGGCTTTGTCAATATATAGGAGGCTATGGTGCAGACAATGGCGGACTCGGATCAAAGATGAAGCTGTATACGAGATGGCGCTCACTTTTGAAAAGAGTCTATTGAGGGGAAATAGGGAGAGAGATCGCAAGTTTCGACTACAGTTAAGCAAACCGCTCTATTAGCCATTTCCTGATGTGCGTTACGTGCGCTTTTTTCTAACCTTCTGCGCAGAATACTTACAAGTGCCAGTGCGGTGAAGATGTCTGCGACAGCCGCCGCTAGGGAATGGGGAGTGGGGAGACCTGGTAGCAGGTGCTCCCGGAGTTGGACGCAACCCCGAAGGCGCTCAGGACGCCAGCCACCAGAAGCAAAAGCTACAACAAAAAAACACACATGCCCTCAAAAATTAAGAAATCCGGTTTGGATATTTTTAGAACGCTCAAACTAGAAGGTCCACATGACAATGAGGCGAAATAAAAAAAGGGCGAAATGTTCATGAGTCGTTTTTGAGATATACACCCGTGCCCGCACATCACCGGCCGGATAAATTGCGTGTCTGTGTGTGTAGGGGAAAGGGAAGAGAAAAGAGGGGAGGCGACAAAAAAAAAAGAAAAGCAGCTTCAACCAACAGCGTAGTTTATTAAGCCGCGTTCACACTGCTAATGCATCGTACAAAAGGAAGTCTGCAGAAGGCTGTCTGAAGCGTGTTTCCTTATACTGTATGAAGGTCCCGTCAGATTGGCCATACAATACCGGTCTGCGGACATATTCGAAGCAGACAAATCTAGGAAGCAAAGGTGCTTCGAAGGTGCTTCAGGTTTGTCCGCAGGTACTTCTGTCATCATGTCGGCAACCAACACCGTGTATTTTGTATTATGTATGTGTAGTCCTTCGAAAGTTCTCAAAGACAGCGCTAGGAGCGTGCAGGGATTTACGGGAGAGTTATTGCTCCCTCAACGTGATTGGTGGGCCTCAAAATACAATTCAAGCTTAAAAAAAAAAAAAAATTCAGCTTTTTTTTATTTTGGTGAAGAAGGAAGAGCAGCGGAGCTGTACTATGTGCCGCCGTCGCTCATAGATGGCGGTAGCTGTCCGGAGGGTGGTGTCGAGATTTATTTGTCCCGGGACACGAAACTGGGGAAACTACTCCTTAACAGCTGCGCTGTAAAATGTTTGACAATATTGTGTCATATAGAAAGAATGACCGAAGACGCTGCGATAACTCTCAAACGATACAGACATTTGCAGTAGTCACGGCATGCTTGAGATAGCCCCCCATTTCGTGAAATAGCAAAGACTATCAGGCTGAGACGCTGAAAAACTCACTGCACAATAATCGTGTATAAATAGATGAAGCAGGCAGTTGTGGAACATGGCCAGCGGAGAATTACAGTATAGCGTACCTTGATTGGCTTTAGGAGTGCTCCTTAGAGCCGCGTTCACTGTTGTTTTTAGAGCGCAGCTCTTAGGCGCCCGTTTCCTGCTTGAGCGGCGTCGCCATCGGCGTCAGCGTAGCCGCGCGGTGCATTATGGGAAACGTCCCATAATGCAACGCGCGGGGAGGAGAAGGAGGGGGAGGAGGAGAGGGGAGGAAAAGGGATGAGGAGGAAGAGAGAAGGGAGGAGAAGATGAGGAGGGAGGAGGGGAGATGCCAACTACCCGTTGTGCAGGCAAGTGATATCACCATTCATAAATCACAGAAAGGCACGTATGAAAACGTGGTGTACTCGTTATCCAAGTGGCCTTCTACATGAGTACGGGTCTGTGCTGTACCCATCGGTCTCTGTGGCACGTCAGACGAAGTTGGCAAATTCTGTGCCGCCAAGGTCTACAACGGCTTGCTCGTGGTAGCTCTGATCTCTCGCGTACGGCACTCACCGAATACTTCGTGCAAGACAAAGAACTTCTTACCAGTAATGCAGGAAAACATCCCTTCGGCCCCGAGGGACGTGCACTCGCTGTTCTGCTGTGCCATGTCGGGAGAGCACGCTCAAGACCAATGCTGAGGAAATCAAAAACGTCGAGCAGTCTTCGACAGAGCCGACAGCAAGTAGGATGACATCGGGAGTATCACGTGCTTCGTTAAAGTGTTAAATTTAGCGCTGTCTCGTTCTCTCGCCTTGATCCTGCTGTCCTGTTTCCTGGCACCGGCAGAACCTAGACAGAGTGGAGCTTTCAGATGTGAGAACTACATTTCCTTTCTCCGGACAAGCGGTGAGCGAGAATACCATATTATAATATATATATATATATATATATATATATATATATATATATATATATATATATATATATATATATATATATATATATATATATATATATTTCTCAGATTGTTTAGCACGGTATATCGCAAGATCGAAACACCTCAAGAGAAAAGCAGGAGGAGAGGAGGAGGAGCAGAAAACGAGGGGAGGAGCATGGGAGGAGGAGGAGGAGAGGGTACGGATGAGGAGGAGAGGCATGCCCTCGCCCTCCTCCTCCTTAAGAGCTGCGCTCTAATTCGGCGTTACAGGAAGCTGTAAACGTCTTTCATTTGTTTATAGCTTTTTAAAGTACAGGTTTGTGCTTAACAAAAACTTGATAAGACAGCTCTATACACTGAGCGGACAGCCATTAGATCCGCAGCGCACAAACTCACCACATTCGTGACGTCGAGCAACGTCCAGCAGTGCCCTCTCTTGAGCGGCGGTCCACTCTTCGGGAGTAGCTCGACATAGCCGAGCAGCAACACCGACGCGAAGACCAGGTACTTCAGAGCCGCCGCCAGATGGCCGTACTGGAAGAGAACGGTGACGAGAGTGCCTAGATATTAGAGTGTTTCCAACTGCTTGACCGCGGTCACGTGGTTTATGTGCCGCGTTTGCAACACGAAGGAGACGAAAGCGTTGGTCGTCTGCAAACGTCTCTGCCTTTCCACCCGCTGTGTTTCTCTCCACGCGACAGCTCGACGCATGCGCACTTACGACCAATCCACCCAGGAGGGGTCCGCCATTCAATTGTAAACGCTCTCCACAGTTTGATTTGCTCCCTTTCCTTAAAATATAGGCTCTGGCAACGACGACCTCCAACAGTGAGAAACGGAAGTTGTAGTTATCGATAGCTGTCTGGATGTCCTCGTACATTTCCGACTATAAATCGTGAATTATTTCGTAAAGAGACAAACCACAGACACTGCTCGGAGGTATGTCTTGTAAACAAGCAAAGGTTAAATAAAGTGCATTAGAGTTATTGGTTATCCTTTCTTCGACATGATCTCCTCCATACTGTACAGATCGTACATAATCGCTGGTATCGATGAGCACGTAGCTTGAATATCCTGCGCTCTCATTGCACTTTGGATGTTCTCGACTACCCGGTAGCACGTTTCTACAACAAATCAGGAAGCAAGGAACGTGAACAAAACAAGCTGGTCCCGGTGTTTTTTAACTTGGTTGTGACCATAATTGTCATCATGACAGCGACTACTGGCGGGAATAACCGACAGCTATACTGTGAACCCTCCAAAGGGATGCTGAACCGAAATTGGGATATCACAAAATAAGGTAGCGGGAGTGTTCAACGGGGAACCACAACCCCAAAACATCACTCATAAAAAAAGATCTCGAACGGATGATCGTATTTTTGTAAAGTAAGGATGCGATTAATGAGAATCGCGACGTCGCGTTTCCTGCAGAATAGTTGAGGAGGAGGGGGAAACGGCCTTGCTTCCTTCTCTCTTCGCGTCCTCGCGGAGTCAAAGGGAGAAGAGGAGGAAACGAGAATCGCGACGTCACAGGCCTTTTTAGCTTTGTTCAACTTGTTCAATCGCTCTTCTTTCACGAAAATACGACCATCCGTTGGAGATATCGCTTTATGAGTGATGTTTTCGGGTTCGTAGCGTCCCGCCCAGCGCTTCTGCGTTGTTTTCTGAAATCAAAATTTCGGTTCAGGGTCCCTTCAAAGGGGCCGTGTGACACTTTTCGAACTTCGGTCAAATTATTGTGGGTTATGTTCCCTGTCACGCCTGCAGTAAAGCACTGAAAGCAAATTTTGCCTGCGCGTGATAGTATTTTCTTTTTCTTTTTTTTAATCATCAAAACTTGAAGTTTTGGGCACCTCCCAACAACTCTGAACTCTCACACCGTCTTCCCAGTTACTTACGCAGTGACATCACATAGCTGGGGTGCAGAAGGGACACAGAGTATCCGGTTGGCTTCTCTTTAGAGCCTCCTGCATGCGCTGCCTGTGCTTGCGATTCACGTATCCCGAGATATACACCACCCCGGAAAAATAACCCACCCCTATTTTTGGCATGATTTGTTTTTTTTTGTTTTTTTTCAGAAACACTGAAAGATAGCCCACTTCTAGTAATTGTAGGGCCCTGGCCAATGGTTACCTCGGAAGAACGACGTCACTTAACCACTGTGGCAGATAAGCGAACATTGCCGACTAGGAAGGACAGTAGTCTTTGGTTCATCAGCGCTTCCTATACGATCCCAAATTTTGAGGGTAACAAAATTAAAAACTATCATTTTTTCAACTTTTTTATGGCATACCTAAAGTGTGCCTGTTCCTTACTTTCATCCGATTTGCTATCGATTTTAGGTGGGCTATCTCTCGGTATATTTCGATAGTAGCGATGGTGTTAAACTCGAAAGAGGAATCGTTTGTTCACCGCGGGCTAATGGCGCCACGAAAACTGACTATAGTACAATTTTGAAGTTTTTGACGCACTTACTTATGTTGAAACGACAATATTTATAAGAAAAAAGTCTTAGATTTGTTTATATAATAATAATATTAATATTTTTTATTGTTTCAATCAGCATTCGTACATCTTTGTATCTATATATGCTAGATATTTTAACATCAACTAAATCAAGAAAACAGCGCAACAAACACCAGACGAGTAGAAGTAGTGGACGGACGCGTGACTCACAACTGGAAGTTTGTTGAAGAAACGCATAAAACCCAGCCGCTGCAACCACATCAAAATTCGAAAACAGAACACTTAAAAACTACAAGATAAAAGCATCAAAGCTGCACGCGGCAAGGAAAAGCTAAAAGACAAAGGAGTAGCGCGAGAACATACAGACCCTGACAACTAAGGAACTCTATTTGCTTTGGGGGCAGATGAACAGACCTCTGCTGACGCAGCTATATGTACCTGCTTTGATTATTTCAAAGGCCGCAAGCAATTCACGTGCACTCTTATCATTCCCCCTGTCAACGATTTCAATGTTATTAAAGTTAGGGCGCGGCAATGACAATCCACCACGTGTAAAGATAAGTGGCCCCTCCTGATGTAAATTTTAACAACAAATCATGCTTTCTCGTTCTTTTCATTGGTACATTTCCCGGTCTCGCCGATGCACACTTTTCCACACGACAGTGTGATCTTTTAATTTAACCCTACTGCGCATTCCACATATCTGGTCCGATGGTTTACACACATCTGCGTTTGTTTTGACTATTTTTTTTGTTAAGTCGCTGGCACAATTGTCCCAACTTGCGGGGAGCCGAGAACACGATCGAAACCCCATATACCGTTCGGCTACCTCTTTTTCAAATTGTGAGAGACCCTGTGCATGTACGGAACAGCTTGCGGCCTGCAGGTACTTGACATATTCTTCTCGGGACTAGACCCAACTTAAGATTCTTTAGCCACTTCTCTGCAACACCAAGGAAAACCGAACTGGGAAAACCCGCTGTCACAAGTCACTGCACTTGTCGACCGAAGCTGTCATGAACATCACACTGCATACGACAGGTATCTTAAGAGCTGACAGCGGAGTCGTAAGGCGATAGTCCCTTCTTAGTCCGCGGATTGAAAGACCAACAAATGGGATCTGTTGTGAATTGCGAACGTAGATCTGAACATTGCAGGAACTGGCCATCTTGGCGCTCACGCGTGAACTTCAAACCGGCACAGTTCTTCTTAAGCGAATTCAAAACATCCTGCACGACATCCCCAACACTCACACCAACAGTGGTATTCAAAATCACTAAACCGTCGTCCACGTACCTAAGAACCTTAAACACAGGCCACACGTCAATTTCCAAAAGAATGGCTCGGTCACACTTGGCTAAGTCAATGCCACTAAGGACAGGGGCAACGCTGGAGCCAATGCAGATACCTTCCTTCTGCACGTAGTAATTCCCTTCAAACAAAACACAGATAGACCGCAAATAGAAATTTAACATCTCCATAAAATCACCCCCACCACCACCACGAGCATTCTAAAAACTAACCGCGCTCCGTTTCGATCAATGCACTCACGCACAGCTACCATCAAGCCTCCCTGAGGAATCGAGTAGAAAAGGTCTTCTATGGCAATAGAGAACGCCACTTTGTCACTTGGTGAATCCTTACTGAGGATATCCGCAACCGACATGGAATTGCGAACCAATGTGGTTCTTCAATAAACTTTCAGTTGTCAGTCAGCGCTCGTCCCGTCCACTTCTTCTGCTCGTCTTTGTGCTTGTTGCGCTCTTGTCTCCATTTAAATACATCAATCGGGCCCGTCAAGCCGTAAAGGCTTGGGTGACGGGTCCCGAACCATGCTGAATTCCCCTTCCTTTTTCACAATCTGAATAACAATTTGGAAAGTCAATAGAAAAATAGAATATACCAGGATCCCATACTCGCAATGATTTATCAACGAAATATCTGTACGCTCAAGACACTTTCCTTTACAACAATATGTTTCGTGCACACTCAAAATGATGCTTACAAAAAAAAAAAAAACGGAAAATAAAATGCGTTCTTTGTTAACATGAAGAAACGACAAAAAAAAAAAGTCATCAATACATGCATAGAGACTTTGTTCAGCGATCGTTGCCCTCTATTCTCAAACCTCTTTATACCGTAATATATTTCTTAGCTGCAGTCTAAGAAAAGGAAAGGAACAAAATATCACACTTATATCAAGCAGTAAAATGACCTATATACTTTTCATTCCCCTCTAAGCACCACTTTCGCAACCTTTTCCGTAATTCATACGTATTTTAGGGAGAATATATCGTTATGCGTGCCTTAAAGGTTTTGTTTGCGATTTTTTTAAACCACCATTTGAATAATAGTGCTTAGTTATAGTGCCAAATTGTAAGAGTTTTTTGAGAGGCGCATGACGTTCATGACGATGTGTTTTTCTGTGGTTCTATTGTGTTGTATTGTGATCCGTAACTGGTATTGCTAAGTATTTTAGAAATTGTCTTTGTTAATACTCTGCCCGCTGAACATATCCATAACTGTTAGTCCGTATCGGAGAACAGATTATTTCAATGCCTGGAAAACTTGCTGTGACAATTTAATGTTAGCCCCACTTCTACGTCATATATATATATACTGAAACTACTCTTAATCTTTTCCTAACGTGTTCAATGTGTTGTTCCCAAGATAGGTGGACATCAAAAATATACCTAAATACTTATCTTTAACTTCGTAGTTTATTGCAGTGAACTTGGTTTTTTCGTGATTAATGTTTAAGAACAGGGGTCCATCCAAGACGATTCTTTTATATGGGTTTCTAAAACAGATTAGCTGAGCTTTTTTTTTTAATTATCAAAACTTTTATTTTTTGAGAACCATTTTTATACTGCGTATATATCTTCTTAAACAATGTAGTTTTTTTTATATAATCTTCATGTGGTATTATCAACGCAGTATCATCTGCGTATTGAAAAATCTGAGAATTATATTTTTGTTTACCCAAATCATTTATATCAATATTAAACAGGAGTGGAGCTAGTAATGATCCCTGGGGTATCTCTTGGTTCATCTGTATTGGATTACTCATTTCATTATTTATCTTTACCATTTGTGACTTCCGGAAAGATATGTCAACAAAGAATTTTTTAAAAGAGTCATCTAAAACCGATCGCTTCTATTTTTCTTAGATATGAATGGTCGACTGTGTCGAATGCCTTCGATTAATCTAAAAAAGTACTAACGCAATCTTGTTATCCTCTAATGTTTTGTTAAGGACATCCATAAAATCGTCGAGCAATACTTAGTACTTTTACCTTATTGAAATCCATATTGAGATTTGCTTATTAGGGAATATGTTTCACAAAAAATGTATGGTTTTGACTTTAATTTTTTTTATTATATGAGCTACCATGCACCGGAATAATCGCGACTGAGCTATTATTACCCACATCGTTTTTGCTTCCACTTTTGAAAACAGGGGAAACTACGTATATGGCGCTTTCTAACTGTTGTAGAATTTTTCCTGTTTCAAATATCCCGTTTAGGATGGCAAACAGAATATATTTTACGTTTTCAAAGTTTACGGTAGGGTCTCCGAGTCTGACTTTATCTATAGTATTCTATACCAACCGGTTTTCCTACTGACATTGAACCCATTATTTCTTGCATATCTGATTCTCTCATGATTGGAACATAAGCTGAGTTTATATTTCGCGCCAAATTTAACGATTCTTTGGATTTTGGGACGTCATTGAGCATACAATGGCACATCTTGCCAACTTATTACGGTGCACCAAGGTTGGCGTCATGCCTTCATTCTCATGGCCGCCAACATGCGGCTGAAAAGAGCGAAATATTGCCGTTCTTTGCTTTGCTATTACGCAACAGAATCGCGATATTTCAAAAAGAATGAGAAGGTTCCTTTATCCTCTTTAAAAAAATAATCAATGTGAAAAATTAAAAAAATATCACGCAGGGTATCACGTAAAGGTTTTAGTTGAAGAGACGTGTCTTTCCTGGTGCAGTGAAACGGACAGTGGAACGATGACCCTCATCCCCAACGTGGGGCTATCTTGCCTAGGGAGCCTTCATGTGCGCTTTGCTAGGATGATGCCACCCTTTGTAATACCACTCGCCGACAAACCAGCAGTCATTTTGGTTCCCGGCGATAATCCGTTGGGCTTATAACCCTCCCGGAAACAAGCACCTTATCTCACAAGTTCGGAGCAGCGTTGTGGAACCCACGGAGGAGGGATTAGCGTTTTCTCCTCGGATGGGAGGGCCAATGGACACAAAGGCGCACGGGAGGAACAAAATGGCGGTGGAAGAGGGTGTGGGAAAGGGGAAACAGGCAGTTGGCACCACTCTATGCGAAGCCACATGAAGGCACTCTAATCTTGCCAAGATACACCGCCATGACACACGTCCTGAAGCGGTCAAAAGCAGCCATTGGCTGCAGCAGACTTTTCAGTGTTCCTGTCTTGCTACTTCCAAGGTTTACGGAACCTGTTTGTTCAACCTCTGGCAAGCTCGACTATAGGAATTATCTGTCTGTAAGAGAAGTTCGTTCCTTCTGTACGTTTCGTTACAGGGGCGGAGCCGTCCGGACGATGTGAGCCTCAGCTAGTGCACTTTTTGCAAGAAAACCACCACGCGCGTAAAATAACTTGTTTCTGTTCCATGCTTTTCGAACGCGTGAGCGAAAGTTAGGAATTCAAAACTACGTATTTACCGCCTCCATGGGACAGTCTGGCTTTCGGTGTCCGGGAGGAAGCGGTTACTACGAGCCGCTGAAGACTTGGCGTTGCTGCGTTCTACAGGCTTCGCAATAACCCTCCTCCAACGAATAAAAGAAAAAAAAACATGCAGCAGAAGGTGAGGCCTGTATTGTATCAACGCAATGCTTTCATTCGCATTTTCGGTTTGTGCTTCTAAACGACGAGCCGAAGGACAAGTGTGCGGGGCTCGCAATGGAAGCGAAGAAGCTCTTTGTACCATCCCAGAATGGACCTCGTCGAGTGACACGCGTCGGATACGCAGCAATCGGGCATAACCTGCATGCCACGTGACCTGAAGCACCGCGTATGGCCGCGCCGGATCTCGTCGTCACGTGACAATCTCCGGGAAAGCGGTTGACTCGGATCACTACTAGCATTAGCTGTTATCCACGTCAAACTGAGTCTGAGCACATTTACGAAGGTGCGGCACAATTCGTCAGTTCGGAGTCTCTTTCTGTTTTCTAGGAGCGGCTTAAAAAATAAATATAATGAAGAGAAAATATTTTCAATAGTGAATCCTACCGACGGAGGCTTGGCGGTTTCCGAAAGAGTTTTCACGGCTGTTGGAGTAAAAGAGATGCCCATCACCAAAGCTCAACAGAAACCTGTGATTTGTGAATGCTTCATACTTTATTTTTTATTTGACTCTATACATTAAAGCTGGAAATTAGACAAATTTACGGACCTCAGCTGAGACCAGCTCCATAATCCAGCTCAAATGGACCGATTTTCACCGGGACACCTTCGCCTTTTTCGAGATACTGGGAGTTTTCGTGGACCGCGTCTTCTCCTCCGCTAAGCGCTCCGCAACGAAGAAGCCGCTACTGCGCCTGCGCGCCGATGGCCTTGACTCTAGAGTTCCGGGTACCGTAGCGGGTTGCGGAGGGCGTTGCGGGACGGCGAAAACCATCTACGAAAACTCCCTATCAGGGAGTTTTCGTAGATCGCTTCCGCTGTCCCGCAACGCTCTCCGCAACCCGCTACGAGATCCGGGTTTCTACAGCCAAGGCCATCGGCGCGCAGGCGCGGTAGCGGCTTCTTCGTTGCGGAGGGCTTAGCGGAGAGGAAGAACGCGGTCTACGAAAACTCCCTACTTCCTCGCTAAAGATAGCGGAAATAATTCCCCGCTAAATTTAGCTCGGAAATATTTCCCGCCAATTTAGCGGAAAAATTTCCCCACTAAATTTAGCCGAAAAATTTCTCCGTGAAATTTAGGAGAAAAATTTCCCGCTATTTTTAGCGGAAAGATTTCCTCGCTAAATTTAGCGGAAACAATGCCCCGCTAAATTTAGCGGAATTTCCCCGCTAAATTTAGCGGGGAAAGTTTTCCGAAAAATTTTACCAGGGAAATTTGTTCCGTTATATTTAGCGGGAAATTCGGCGAAAATTTCCCGCTAAATGGAAGGGGAGCAGCAGAGGAGGAAGGGAGGGGGAGGGCATACCCTTTCCTTCACCAGCAACACGAATAATTTTGCTGGTGATTTCAATGTCCAATGAATAATATGGCGAGAGGACCTGCTTTACAACAGGCAATCTCTTCTCCTTCTTCGTGGTGGCGCGGTTAGTGCGCGGCGCCGTTTCTTTACTTTGGGCGCCGGTAACAGCGGACTTGCTGGAAGCGGGCCACGGGACGGGCTTCGTTGGAAGGACCACGGTCAGTCACGGGCCGGTCGTACGACCTCCGCGGGCCGGATTTGGCCCGCGGGCCGGGGTTTGGAGACCCCTGGGCTAGTTGGTCGGTCTCAGTCACGGGGAGGGCATGACGTCAGCCACGTAGCTTTCCCAAGCCATCCTCCCATGTCGCTCGCCTTTTTCTCATCCTCCTCGCCAATTCCCT
Organism: Ixodes ricinus; assembly: GCA_037355805.1. Lineage (NCBI taxonomy): Eukaryota > Metazoa > Arthropoda > Arachnida > Ixodida > Ixodidae > Ixodes > Ixodes ricinus. Next base: position 72,420 of record JAZHYW010030562.1, on the reverse strand, counting down.
TTCAGATATGAATCACACGTAACCACTGAATGGGACATGGTTATAATTCAATTAATGCAAAGGTGCAAGCGAGCTGGACAAGAATGACAATAATAATCCCTGGAGAAAGGGAACAAAGGGGACGAAGGACAAACACAAATCTCCAAACACAGCTAGGTGACTGGTGCACGACCGAGATAATCCGCCTGGTCCTGGTATCGAACCATGGGACCTCTCCATATCTAGTGGAGCGCTCTACCAACTGAGCTAACTAGAAGTTACATGTCAGTAGAGCAACCGCAAGCTAAGTTGTACCTTAGCATTAATTGAATTTGTTTTATAATCATAACCTTAATATGCAGACCGTTCATCCTGGTTGGTTTTAGACTGGTGGCAGCTGAGAAAACCCCTTTGCTCTACTGACGTCTAACTCCTGGCTAGCTCAGTTAATAGAGCGCTGCACTGAAATGGAGAGGTACCTGGTTCGATACCAGGACCAGGCGGATTTTTTTCGGTGCACACCAGTCACCTAGCAGTGTTTGAAGATTTGTTTGTATTTTGTCCCCATTGTTCCCCTTCTCTAGGGAATATTATTGTTATGGTATCCGGGTTGCTTCTACGAACTGAGTGACGCTAGGTTCTACCGTGGTAGTTCATGATCGCGGCAGCTGACTGCGCCTGCTGCCTTTTATTTGGTCATGTAACAATAAATTCAAGAAATTATGTTTCTTTACACTCCGTTACCATCGTGCTAGTGGATACAAGCGTTCCAACGATGTGCGTAACTTCATTCAGCTAAAAAAATACGTTTTTCACCGAAAAAAAAAAACTGGAACACTAAACGAATTTTGATAGCGATTGTGCACGCCCGTGTGAAATATTTTGTGGAGCGTTCACAATCACACAAGTTGACAAAACAGTTGGCGGTGTTCTTGGTGTGCATGGCAACCAAGATTGAACCATGCAGTATATTTGCGACTCCAGCAAAACGAACGACACCTAGCGGGAAAACACTGAACTGGCCGGACCAGGTCCTTTCGCGATTTCTGCTCGTCTCTTCTGGCTTCCGTGTTTGCATGTTGTCGGTGGACTGCGCGACAGAACAGTTCTACCGGTGTCTGTGTCGTAACCGTACTATCGCCTTGTGACCCAGGTTGCTCTGCACGCGACCTATGGAACCGCGTGAGCCAGACATTCTGCGTTTCTCAACGTTCATCAGCACAGTGGAAGGACAGTGGGCAGTCCTTTCCTCGTTTCCTCGAAGAAAGTCAGGCCTCTGGAAGCTCGCTTACCCCAACACATCGCCGGAGGTTCGAAACGTGAAGAATAAAAGCGGGGCGAACCATTTGGAGTCCAATTCCCGCTCGCTGATGCCCCAGCGTTGTGCGTTAAGCTGGCACATGGCACGGCACGACCTGGATTCGACCGCCATATTTGCCCGATAGTAGCGTCCCCTATAGGTCGCTGGAGTCGCGAATATAGTTTGACATAGGGTGTTTTATGAGTATATATCGTTACCAACGTTGGATCAACTTGGCAGGGGCACACCTGGCACGTCTGTCGAAATCAACAGATTTGAAGCGAACGAAACTTCACTTCGATGAAACTCAATATCAGTGGCGTCACAAGGGGGGGGGGGGGGGACCGCGGCGCTCAGGGGGGTGTTGCGGCGGGCCTCGAGAGCGGGGGGGGTTTGTAGCGGGCCACGTGAGAGCGGAGGAAGGGGTGGGGGGGGGGGGCGGAAGGCTACCGCCCCGGGTGCCACTCGACCCTAGTGACGCCACTGCTCATTGTTGCAACAAAAGGGCTAAAATCCATTTGTTTGAGCAACGTTTGAGCATCATTTGAGCAACTCGGTGGAGAGAGCCCCTTATAAGGTCACATTACTGCGAAGTTAAGGACGTAACTCAACAGGGGCGTGCCGGTGAACGAAACTCGCCGCGGAAGATTTCTGCAGCGGTTCACACTGAAAAGTTCCATCTTGGTCTCGGCAACGCCACACACTTTCGTTTACTAAAACTGCTCAGTGGCTCGTCCTCTCGTTGTGGTCCATCGTCCGCCCATCAGGGTCTCGCACGTCCCGCCGGTCTTGCTTTCAGGTTGCTCTCGTTAAACTTATATACCAGACGGAGCGAGCACAGTACTCCGCCAAGCACCGCGTCCGCTCCTCGGGTATTTCTTCGGTAAAACCTTCGGGACGCACACGGACCGCGACGAGCTGATCGCGGTCCGCGTCTACACTCTGGAGGCCTCGCCGCCACGGGCGTCGCAAGCCTCGACTTCTGCTTCGTTTGCTACGGTCACGTCCCATACAACCAAACCACCCAACTCGCATATGATAGGGTCACGCGCCCCCACGTGGCTGCAATAAGTATCGTTTAAACTTTTTAACGCGAATAGCATTCTTTGGCTACTTCATGCACTTTTTCGTCTATGTATCTATCTATCTGGCTATCTAACCTCTTACGCCGCGGGTCGATAAATAAATAAAAAAGACCGGCGCCGGCTGGGATTCGAGCCGCTAACCCTTTGATCAGCAGGCAGACGCGCCAACCACAGAGCTATGAAGGCGGTCATTCAACGCACTCTAAACGGTTGTTTATATATTTACCATAGGACGCGCTTTACAGCGCTGTCACAGCACCGGTGCGCGCGGCAGCTCCATGCACGAGGCTCATTCCGCTCGTGAGCCTGAGCACGGCCGCAGCTCACCCTCTCCCGAGCTCGGAGAGGGTGATGTAGCGGCCGTGCTCAGACTCACGAGAGCGGAATGAGCCCTCGTGCATTGAACGCGCGCGCACTCGGTAGCTGTGATCAGCGCTGTAAGCGCGTCCCATGGTAAAGATATAAACAACCGTTTAGAGTACCGTTGGTTGAGACTAGCTGAGACGCCAGAAAGTCTGGTCGGTACCATTTTGAGTGTTTGTGCGTATGGCGCGCTTTGCTCGCCTTCCTAAGTGACACAAACGCACGTGCTGGGCTGCGGAGATCGTGCGCAGGGCTGTGAAAGTGTCAAACAAATTTAGAATCGCCTCAAGAGTGGGCTGGCGCATTCAGGAGTGCGCTGGCCACCTGACGAACGCGCATAACTCCGCACCGTTTGATGCTATTCGCATTAACGTGAGATAATCATTCCCAAAGGATGGGTTCTGCTGATTTTTCATGTCTGGGCATCAAAAAGTCGTCACGTGATGCCCTCCCCATGGTCGAAGTCGTATTTCGACGTAATCCAGTCCAACGCTACCTTTATGCACGCAAACAAACATACGCACGAACGGCGCATAAAAACAAAAGCTATATTGAGATGTGTCCCGCCGAGCGGCGGGTGATAACGCTCTCTAAAGTGCGCAAGGAGAGTGGTGTGTTCCTCCAGGCGGCGCCGGTCGTCGTGGAGGGACGGCGTTCACGTGGAGAGTGAGAAGATGATGACGGCGAGCACGAGGAAGGCTGCCGTCCAGCAGCCGTTTGTCACCAGGCCCCGGAGCACGTACGGGTTGGTGGCGGTGTAGTTGCGCAGCATTACGCCGCGCATGCTGTGCACTGGAAGGGCCTGCGGCACTGCCCAGCTCACAGTGCGCAGCAGGAGCAGGCGTCCCTTCGATGGGCCACAGCACCCCTGCGGAACCGGACAGTGGCGGAAAATCCCCAAAAGGCCGGGCGTCAGGCGCGCAGTGAATTATGGGAATGTCCTGTATGCTCCCCAATACTCCCGCTGCATTTACCACGTGATACCGAAGACAGGGAGAGGAGGCAGTACCAGAATCTTCTAGATAAAAAAAAAGCCGTATATAGTGCTAACACCGTGATAGGTTGAGAGTTCAGGGGATGCTCGTCCCATCCTCTTTCCATTTTAGCAGAGTGAACGCTGGAGACTGTATACACCAACTCATGTTTACAAACAAACCGGAGCGCCCGGAGCGCCCCTAGCGGACGCCACCGGCGCCGCGCATGCGCGATGGGGGTGTGGGCAACAAGCGCGCCGTCGCCCATAAACAAACCATTGAAACGCGATGTTATCGGCGTCAGTGTGAGTCCCCTGCCCTTTTTCGCAATCGAATTGTTGATTCTACGTCTTCCTGGCAATGTCTGACTACATGAGCAGCGTCAGCGAAATTAACGAGGCTCGTTACACCGCGAAACTTCGAGTGAATAATCTGACATGCGGCGATTCATTCCGCGTGGACGCCGCAGAATGTACGCTAAAGCCTGATTCACCTGATGAGATTTCGCTCGCAATTTTCAGTCGCGACGTCGCTCGGGCTGCAAAAGCGTGAACCGTAGCTGAGATGGTCGACGTCAATACTGAAAATCGCAAGCAGAATCGGACCAAGTGAATCAGGCATAACAAGTCGGTGATGGCCGCTGGTAACAATAATCAACATCTCCATGTATCTACTGTTTACGAAGAGCCTGCTTACCAACCTTCAAATTTAAGTCTTTTGAGGCCTGCACTTACTTCTTATCGCAAGGACCGGGCCAACTTTTGGTCTACGGGCCGGCGTCGTCTAAGAGAGCAGACGACAAGCAGAAACGTTTGAAAGAGCAGACGACAGTTTGAACGATCAGGCGGCCGTTTGAACTTGAAGACGCACTGAACGTAGTCCGCAGGTGGTCCGCACAACTTGACGGTTTTCTGGCGTTCATGTTGGAACAAAACAAATAAATCTGATGACCACAAGTATCCGTGAATTCAACCCAAAGTGCTTCCCGCCCAAGCAATCGTTGTCCGACGGCGTCTGCTTTTCCCTTTTCCCGGCACATATCCAGATTCTCGGACGAACCGAGCACGTGAAAACTGACCTTCAAACCTTTCTCGACACTTTTGGTACGGCCCCAGTCGCGGCGTTTTGACGATAAGGCAGGTTTTTGTCTGATTCCTTTCAAAACAACGCAGGAATACACGTCTGGCATGGGGACTTCTGCCCACAGCCCCAGACCGGAAGTGCGACCGGCGCGCCACCACCGCGCCGTGACGTCACAGAGATGAGTTCGTGCATTGATGTTCAGCCAACACCGCCTTGAAGACAAGCGCCGTAGTGCTCTTCCGGTGACGTTACGGGCGGTTCGCAAATGCTTGAGTTGCACATCCCGGTGTTGATGCAAAGTCCGTTCAATCCAAATCTTGACTCTTTTTGAGAAGCAGGTAGCATCTGTATCGTCCAGTTTCGGTTTTGGTTTCGAGCTGTTGCGTTTTGACTTTATTAAAAATATACGTGACGCTGCAGCAAAAATATTGATTGGGTAGTCTTCTGACACCATAATAAATCGCCTGGCAAAAAATAAAAAAATTAATTTTGAGGGGTGTCAGTGTCTCTTAGGGACACTAACAGGGTATATATGCTCGCCGAGGATTTTAGTTGTACATTAGATGCTGGAGAGCCCAAACTACCCAGAACAGCAATCTTCCAGGCTCGAACATGCGGTTTCTTTCCTCCCGAACGCACCGCCGATCAAGAACGGGCCGGTTCGGGTCCCATGCTCACTTTCCTCGTGGTCACGGGCCGTTTTCGAAGGTTTCGATGCGACCGCCAAATTTAATCCAGGCCGTTGGTCACTGAAGGCACACTGACTATTAAAGGTGCGCGAACAAAATATGAGACCCATTTTTGGTGGCTCAAAAACGTGCAAATACGTTGCATTGAAAAAAAGTTCCACGAAGGGGCCAGAGCATTCTGGTGCGCGCAGTCGTTTCGCGTATCGTGGAATCGCGGGAACGGCGATGGCGGACCGATCGGTGCGTGACTCTGGCCTCCGAACTGCTCAGCTCGCGGTACCGGCTTGAAATCTGTCTGCCTTTAAGAAGAAATCTGAGACTGATCAAAGCACTGGCATTCGTCCCGGCACCACTCGCCCTGGCCACTCAAGCCAGTTGATTTGCACGAAGACGCCGCCGAGGAGCCGTCGCCCTGCTCGCTAGCACAAGACATCGCTCGCGCAAACGTCAAGCACTGAAGTGTACTCGGGGCCGAATATGCACGCGTTACGATTTCCTTACTAGGTGCGAATGTTCACAATGCGTGAAGATTGCTTCCCTGACTTCGGCTTCAGAGTGCTTTGCTGGTGGTAATCGGCGGCGGGACACTTCAACTGGCAGTTTACTATGCTCTGCCCAACGCTGAGGAGAGAGTTCCCTTCTGGCAGCTCAACAGATGGTCCGATATCCGCGTCACGGCAGGACCGGGATCAATCCCTAATAGGCGTACCTCTTTTTTTTTTTTTGTAAATATTGTGCGACGTTTATATATTTTTCCACACTGACTAACGCCGAAGAAACATAACAACAATCACTCAACAAATGTTGTGGACGAAGCATTAGCGAACCAAATGGTATGAGATTTCCTTTTTGACACCTGCGAACTCAATGTAACCGCTTTCCACAAATGCAAGGAGTATAAATCAGGTAGCGTCCGCTTCTCCGAGGTAACCCGTAACATACGCCCCACAGGAATTGCAGCAACAGCCATTGGTCCTGAATCCCGTTGATCACTCGGAAACTCTGTCGCACAATGCCACTTTTTTCTTTGGACGTCCGGGACATGTGTGAGCTCGCTCTTGTCATAACATTGCTCTGCGTTATTCTTTTCGGAGCCGATCACGGAAACTCACCACGGGCACTCACTACTCATCTCCAGCTCCTCAATGTACAAGCCAGTTCATCTTGAAGTACAGAACCGCGAGCAGGGCCACACACAACTGCAAAAGAAAATCGCCTACGTAACTGAAATGCTAAGCGCACGCGGCCACTTATATGTCGTCTGCCACGCCGAGGAAAAAACAAAACAAGCGCATCGGTCGCGGTAGCCACGCGAGACATCGCCTTTCACTCCACCTTCTCCCCTTCTCAGCCACTCTGCCGCGGGTTTTCGTTCAGTTTCGGGCTGTTGCGTCTTTTGGCTTTAATAAAAATACTGCGCTACTCTGTCTGCAAAATCTTAATTGGTTCGTCCCCGACAACTGCAGTAACAAAACGCCTCAACGAGAAAAACGAAAAAAAAAAATTTTTGGGGGAGGGAAGGGGGGGGGGGCGCGTCAGTGTCTGCTTAAGCCACTCGCCCGGTATGACCCGGACTTACGCCCGCAAAGTCGGTAACGTGTGGCTTTTTCGGGACGGTCGTTACCTTTCCATTGCTCCAAACTGTGTACGAATCGCCCGAAGGATTAGCGATTGAACTTTATATATTAACTAAAAGTAATAACCGTAAATGTTCTATCGCTCCTCCTGTGCAGTGCGTGAATACATGGTCTGTGGATAATTCGGAAGAGCTGCACCACCTGGTTTTTGTTCTCTTCGCCCCAGACGACCATCAATTATTTTGCTCTCTGACGCATAGCCGAATTTTCTCCTCGCACACCATGGCCACGCGGGAGACGTGCACCATGCGGCAGTGGCGGCAATGCAGCACTGGGAGGACACGTGGTTGGCTTTGACCGTAGCTTTTGTCGTCTGCGAAGTCACGTGAAGCGGAGTATACGGTGAACAACTTGATTTTCATAAAGACCTACCTTCCGCGAACTTCGCGATTTCATATTAATCACGAACATATTTTTACCGCGAATAATTTGCCCCCCATGGCAACCACTACACCACGGATCATCAAAAATTGTGCCGGCTGAAATAATTCCGGAATACCGAGACTGGTTGATTTCCGAGCTGCAGGTGCACCACCGAAATCTCGGCAAAGCACGTCGAAGTTCATTAAATCGCAACATATAGCTTGGAAATAAATAAAACAAAAAGTTGCATAGCTGTACTAAACCTTTTTACACCCCCCCCCCCCCCCCCCCCTCTTTATGCCCACTGCAGCTCAGTCGCTTTCTAAGCAGCCAGTTCCCGGAATTCCCTTCGGCACAAGTCTGTTGCAAGTCTCGTAACACGGGATCGAGGAACGTGACGTTTGTCCGCACTCACCGCCCATCAACAGCGCGGGGTACAGGGCCGCTAGGGGAGAGCAAGAGGGCCGTGGCCTCGTCCTTGGATATGGAGGACGTCAGGAAGCCTGCAGGGAAGTCGTTTTGTTGCTTTCTCAGTACCCGGCGGGAGTTAGAACACACACCAGCCTGGAATCACATAAAAGAGCCGTTCACACAGTTGTGCTTGGTTAGAACAGAGTTCTTACGATCTCTTGCGACGAGAGAAAACACTGACGTTAATTAGTTATTTTTAGTTAGCGAACTAATTAGTAAGTATAGCGCATTTTCTGACGTCTGCCACCACGAGTAATACTCGAGAAAATGATCTTTTGAACTGGAATACACTAATTTTAGACACGTTTTTCCAGTATTCGTTGAAACAAACCGGTGTAGCTGTTACGGGCAGTTCGTTTGATCGCACAGATGTGCACTGAAGCAACTGTGCTGTCAGAAATCCTTGAAACGTGTGCTGGCCTGCACTTCGACCTTGATACACTTCACGTCGTCGTACGCATGCGGTAGGCGTACGTCGATTCGGCTTTACAGTGTTTTCACCTTCTAATATATTGCCGCAGCGAGCTCTCACGGGAAGAGCGTCGATCAAAGTCTGTGCACCGTCGGACACTCTTCCCTTCCGAAATCCCACAGAAAGTTGGCCCCGAGAATAGAACTTCCGTCGGTCGCCAACTCATTCAGCGCGGTCGTGTACCTCCTTCAGAAAGAACCACTGAGCCCGCGAAGCCATGCAGTCGTCTGCTAGCAAGGCAAAACCGGTTTCAAACTTTATTACGGGTTTTCGTCATCGCTATCTGGTACTGAGAGGATAGAAAAAAGTATTCATGGTTAGGTATTGAGAAGACACAATCATTACAAAAAAAATAGATATATACTTTTTTTTTTATCAGACGATTTCTATGGGGTTGCACTCATACGCACATTCGCGTTTGAACGCGTTTGAGTGCGTTGCGGCGTCCTTGCGGCCAGGAGCGGTCGCTTGCGGGGCGACGCGCGCCCTTCCCGCAACGCTCCGCAGCGCGACGCAAGCGAGTAGAGACTCGCTCAACTTTCCCAAGCGTTGCGGTGCGTTCGATCCAAGCAGAAGCCGAGAGAGGAGAGGAGGGTGACGTGTTCGCTCGCGCCGCTCGGCCTACTCGGCGAGACGTATCCGGTTCTCCGCTCGCAGAACTTGCTTTTCCGTTTTGGGGAGCGGCGGGAGTGTATTTTCCAAGGCTGCAATGGTTCAAGCTTGACAAAACGTCGGGGAAGCCAGACGGGATCGTCCCAAGATCGAACACTTTCGACGCTGTGGCCGTGCGCCGCTATGTTGCCTTGGATTTCGCTTACTATTGGTGAGCGGCTATCAACGTGATAAGCGCGTTCTTATTGGCTCTTGACCGCAAGTGGCAACGCAACTGTACGTACAAGTTTGGCGCAACCGCTCTTCGCAACGCGATGCGTCCGCTTGCCAGCTACAGAACGCACCGCGCTCAAAAACGCGAATGTGCATATGGGCCTTAACCTCTCGTCGAGCTCTTTAAGCACTTCTGTTTATAACAACGGCCCTAGCACACGGTTTGTTCGGAGCGGAGCGCCATTGTTGTGACGTCATCACTTACGGGGTCAATGTCAAAAATGTTTCAAGCAAAAAAAAAAAAATAATGCGCAAAAAAAGTATGCGGAAACCGCAAGTGTTTTACGGCTACTCCGATAGGTGGCGCTAGTGTGTCTCTCTTGTCGCAAGATATTCTAAGAGGTTTTGAGGCACACGGTCGTAAGCAGTCGTAGTGTGGGAACCAGCTGTAATCGAGGCTTCTCAAAAGCCGTTCTGAAGCGAGTGACGTTTGCTTTTCCAGAAGTCGCCGATCAGAGCAGTCGGTCAGCGGCAGCTCACCAGTTACGACGGTTTTGCTTCTCGCTTATGTGTGATGGCGGCGTTCGTTGTCGCGAATGACCTATGCTTTGTGCGGTAGCGCTTATGAAAAGAAGGAATGTGCCTCCTTGCGCCATTTTTAGGCAGACAGCAGATAAATACAAGCACATAGGTGTATGGATCAGATAAAAACAGATTCCTCAGCGAACGCGAAAAGTTTGTTATAAATATATGGTAGAGAAGAACAAAGGCTATGTTACATAACAGGCTGAAGAGTTATTACATGTTCAGTTAAAACGAAAACAAGTTAGATGAAATGAAAACATGACAAATGTTTATATACACACCGCTGACTATCAACTAAGACTTTATACTTCTTCTTCATCACTTTGACCCAAAGATTCACACCTAAAGTAATGCCAATAAATCACCCTAAATCCTTACATTACACTACTAAATTACTAAATGAAATAAAAATAAAAATAAAATAAATTAATTACATTAAATTATTAAATTTGGTCACTAACACCTCCCTGACCCAACCCACAAACCACCGCCGACTCATATCCCTCTTATTCCCTTTCATGGGGCCGTCCCACACTGCAAAAACTGTCTTTCTCTCTTGCTGACCGTGATGGACGGCATGCTCACGCAGTCATCGGCGCATTCCTCAATCGCCAGGGCCTCGAGAATCTCGCGCGCAAAGGCATTTCTGTGTCTTTTAACAATGGAAACGCTGCTGAAACTTGGCCTGCACCCGCACGTGCGGCAATGGGCAGCAAGGTGCCCAGCCCCCGTGCCCTGCACCGACGCCGCGTGCTCCCTGACTCTGTCATTGATGCAGCGTCCCGTCTGCCCAATGTAGCAGCTCCCACATGACATTGGAATGTTGTACACAACGCCGGTCTGGCACACAGCGTACTTAGTCCTGTGCGCAGTGTTGCAGGCGGGCTGGCGGTTCTTGGCCTGATTCACCCTGCGGCACATAGAGTTCCCTCTATTCGGTGCCGAACACACAACCCTGACACTCTGTCGTGCAGCGATCTTTTTGAGTCGGTGGGTGACACCGTGGATGTAGGGGACTACCGCGAAGTTCTCTCGTGGAGTCTGTCGATCTCGCTCGGTACTTGGCGATCCTCTTGATAAATGTTCTGCATATCTTCTCACATACGGCTCCCAGGAGGACATCTGGATACCCAGAGTCACGAAGCCGGGCCATCTGTTTTTGAAAGCTAGCGTCAGCTTGATGGTTGCATGATTTTCGCAGCGCTGATATGAGTGCCGTGTTGGCAACACTTCGTTTGACGGTTTTCGAATGGCACGATGAAAACGGAAGAAAACCTTTACTTGAACGAGGTTCGTACCTCCAGCATACATGTCCATCCTTAAACTCAAGTGCGAGGTCCAGGAACTTAATAGACTTGCCCACGGGTAGTTCGTGAGTGAAGAGCAGGTCGGGGCAACATTCTTGGAATGTTCTCATGATCGTGTTCCTGCACCCGTTTTCTTCACTCTCGATGTCTGTACTGCACAGGATGAGGAAATCGTCCACGTACCTAAAGATGGCTTTGACTCTGGCATCGTTCAGTGTAGACTGGATGTGCCTACCGCACGCTGCCAAGAACAGATCGCATAGATGTGGCGCCACCCTAGAACCAATGCAGATCCACTCTTTGGACGTAGTCTGACCTTCCTCGATCCGGTCGCCGTTAAATACACCCGAGCAGTTCAAGAAGACGTCGATGCTGATCACGCTGCGAGCATTCCAAGAATGTTGCCCCGACCTGCTCTTCACTCACGAACTACCCGTGGGCAAGTCTATTAAGTTCCTGGACCTCGCGCTTGAGTTTAAGGATGGACATGTATGCTGGAGGTACGAACCTCGTTCAAGTAAAGGTTTTCTTCCGTTTTCATCGTGCCATTCGAAAACCGTCAAACGAAGTGTTGCCAACACGGCACTCATATCAGCGCTGCGAAAATCATGCAACCATCAAGCTGACGCTAGCTTTCAAAAACAGATGGCCCGGCTTCGTGACTCTGGGTATCCAGATGTCCTCCTGGGAGCCGTATGTGAGAAGATATGCAGAACTTTATCAAGAGGATCGCCAAGTACCGAGCGAGATCGACAGACTCCACGAGAGAACTTCGCGGTAGTCCCCTACATCCACGGTGTCACCCACCGACTCAAAAAGATCGCTGCACGACAGAGTGTCAGGGTTGTGTGTTCGGCACCGAATAGAGGGAACTCTATGTGCCGCAGGGTGAATCAGGCCAAGAACCGCCAGCCCGCCTGCAACACTGCGCACAGGACTAAGTACGCTGTGTGCCAGACCGGCGTTGTGTACAACATTCCAATGTCATGTGGGAGCTGCTACATTGGGCAGACGGGACGCTGCATCAATGACAGAGTCAGGGAGCACGCGGCGTCGGTGCAGGGCACGGGGCTGGGCACCTTGCTGCCCATTGCCGCACGTGCGGGTGCAGGCCAAGTTTCAGCAGCGTTTCCATTGTTAAAAGACACAGAAATGCCTTTGCGCGCGAGATTCTCGAGGCCCTGGCGATTGAGGAATGCGCCGATGACTGCGTGAGCATGCCGTCCATCACGGTCAGCAAGAGAGAAAGACAGTTTTTGCAGTGTGGGACGGCCCCATGAAAGGGAATAAGAGGGATATGAGTCAACGGTGGTTTGTGGGTTGTGTCAGGGAGGTGTTAGTGACCAAATTTAATAATTTAATTTAATGTAATTAATTTATTTTATTTTTATTTTCATTTAGTAATTTAGTAGTGTAATGTAAGGATTTAGGGTGATTTATTGGCATTACTTTAGGTGTGAATCTTTGGGTCAAAGTGATGAAGAAGAAGTATAAAGTCTTAGTTGATAGTCAGCGGTGTGTATGTCTCTGTTTCTGTTTCTCCCTGTCTGTGTTTCGTCCCTATCGTCTAGCTGACCGCTAGAATTATGTTTACAATTGAGGCACTATAATTCCATAATTACACGGGCACCCTTAACCGCAGTTAAGTCTGGCCTCAGTCACCTCCAACGGCGGTTAAGAATATCCCTGTAACTAGGGTATCAGCCAGCGGTCATGATATTTAATGATGTCGAGAAATTAAAATACAAGAATACGTGGCTATGAGTACGTACGTACATCAATATAAGAGGCAAGACCTGGGCATACCGAAATTCATCCCGCAGAAGGCCATGGTCACCGGGATGACGAAGCACATGAGCAAGCTGCCTCGTATCGGCGCGTCGAAGACATTCACGAACACGATGAGCATAAAGACCGTCTGCATGTACGCCAACGCCATCTGGACCAGGGCGTGCCCGATGATCACCTCCAACGAGGTCACGCCTGGAACGGGAAGAGCTGTCAGCGGGCTGCAGTCACCGTGGCGCTTCCAGAGGGGCGTACGCAGACATTCCTCAAAGTGAATGATTTTGTTGCGTGTTCCTTCCTCGCCCAAGCAGCCTGATTCACATATCTGTGTTTGAGCGTGATGGACGTCGTTCAACGGCTTGTAACCACACACAACGAGAGAACGTACTGATGCAATGAACCTATTGGACGTGGACATCTTGAAAACAATTAGCGCAAAGAACAAGAACAAGACGAAGATACGAACAGGGCAAGCGCTACTATCAACTGAGTGTTTAATGCTTGCTTTGTATATATGTATGTATGTTTAATGTATGATAATCGAAAATGTGCAGGTTAATGAACCGTACTTGATCGAAGGAAACAAAGTTTAGGAATCTGCCGAAAGACAAAATCTTTGGCGGATTTTGCCTTTACGCTTGTACTGTACGTATCTTCGTCTGGTCCTTTGCGTTAATTGTTCTCAATATGTTTATGCACCTATCCAAACAGTTAATTTCTATTCACCATATAGGGTACCCTCGAATTATTCCCATCTGCGTATGATTTACGCATCATCCTGTGCAGGAAGAAATTTTGTCAATACTATGAGCAATCATTTCTCATAGTTAGCGCGTAGACTTCATCTCGCAAATACACAGAAAACAAAACAAAAAGCTTTGGTCTAGTCATACGCAGATCGGAATTCGTATTCCACGGCCACATGCGAGATGGCGTACCACTCCCTTCCAGCGAGTGTGTCCGTTGTCGTTAGGCCGTGCCACAGCAAACACCGCAGCGTCAGAGGGAATGTGTACTTCTTAGAACACTTTATAAGGTTACTGGTTAACTGCTGAACATTATTTATAGTATGGTAGTCTTTGATTGACACGCTATTTGCAAAATAACGTGCCGTAACCGATTACGCAAGGCGGAAACATTCACAGCACTCTTTGCCGCACACTTTGAGTGGACCTATCGCACTGTCAGAGTCCGTACGCTATACGCGACGGCTACCCTGAACTCGACATGGGTACGTACTCTTGCAGTTTACTCTTATGTGTTACTGCCGAACATTCGACGACGCTTCTGTTCAGTCAGTGCAACTCTCGAAGACAAACCGCGAAATTCGTCGATCGCCTGATCTTGCTTATTGTGATTTACAACGTTCCTTTTCGATAAAAGAAACGAACCCTTTACTTCGTTAGCAGGCCGCGGAAATGAGTTACGTGCATGATAATTTTCAGGCCACGACCAAATATCACAGCAAGATAAATTCCTGCGTCTACACGAGTTTTTGAACGCTCAAATGTCTTTTTGAGTAGGTTATCCGGAGTCGAAGTGGAAAACAAAACAGCGCAAAAGACGGAAGACAGGGGAGAGGTACACAAACGCAGCGCTGTTTTACAACTGAAAGTTGACTTCTGCACGGTACAGCAAGTAAACATAAAGTGGACCGGATAGGTGACCAACCAGATAGCCCTCCCTTCCCAATCATGCCGGGACAAACTTCCCGACTTCCTAATAACTTCATCCAGGTCACCCGCCAGGGCTACCGACGGAGCGCTTACAGACATGCCCGCGTCATTTTATCTTTGACATCATGTCGACCTTCGTTACCTTTGAATGCGATAACTTTTGCAGTAGAGCGGTATCTGTATTGGGTCGAGCGTTGTACATGTCCTCAGTGACATTTATTTAGCGAAGTGTGACAGGGCCATTGCTGAGAGGTTGGATGAACGGGTGCTGAAAGTGCTTAGGTATGTCGATGATTACCTTATTGTGCTAAAATCCAACTAGAACTCAGAGAGTGAGAATGCGGTTTCTTGGATGTTGGGTATGTTCACAGAATGTTCTCCGGGCCTAAAGTTTAAGTGTGAGATTCTGAATGAGGGTGCCTTACAATTTTCTGATCTCAATCTTTGATGTGAGCCCTCCCATTTGTGTTGGGGTTACGATTTGGCTCACTCTGAGATTGTGAAGAGGGCAATTTGCAGTGTCTAGTCTTCGCGCCTCTTTGTTGAAGTCGTGCCATCGTAGGTGCGGCAATAGTTTCCTGATGGCGATGGCTTCCCTTTGGGGGTCGTCGGGGGACTTGTAGAGTCATTGGTCAAGGTGTTTAGGGGGCCGTTTTGTTTTATGGCAAGACAGAGACTCGCTTTAAGACCTGTGGTCTTGCCGTATGTTCATAAGGTGTCCCACGGTATTAAGAAAGTTGCCAGTAGGTACGACTTACACGTCTTTTTTTTTTTTGGGTGGGGGGGGGCACCATCCAAGTTGTCTGCAACTGTGTGCAACTATTATTCGAGGTGGACGCTCGGGAGCACAATGTGAGGTCAACCACCGCCACCGGTACATGTTGCCTGCACATATGGGGCAGTGTACCTAATCCCTTTCTCCTGTGGCAGAGTGTACATTGGACAGACGGGGACGTGCTTCAATGTCTTGGCGAGGGAGCACTCCCTTTCCTTGCGCACCTCGCCGTCTGGCTATCTCGCGGTCCATTGCGATAGATGTGAAAAGCTCTCCGCTATTTGATGATGATTAAGATGTTAGCAAGGCACACGTGCAAGATTGTCAGAGAAATTGACGAGGCTTTTCATACTGACAGCTATGACAAGGGCATGTGTGTAAGCGCTCCGTCGGAGCCCTGGCAGGTGATGAGGTTGAATTTATTAGCAAGTCGGGTGAGTTTCTGTAGGCGTGTGACGGCATGATTGGTAAATGGGGGGGGGGGGGGGTGTTATCGTGTTGTCTGTTCTTGCGTCTATCCTGTCCAGTTTATGTTTGCTTGCTGCACCGTGCAAAGGTAAAATTTCAGTTTTAAGTCAGCGCTGTGTTTGTGTACCTTCCATCAGTCTTCCGTCTTTCGCGCTGTTTTTTCCAATTCGGCATGACCCACCAACTAGCCCAACTCCACGTAGGGTCGAGGACGGTATTACCACGACTGTGACAACTGAGAAAAAAGATAAACACTATTAAAATCTTTAACGCAACGCGACACTGTTGCGCACACGACTCGGCATACGAACCAGCGAGCACTTTTATCGCTTGAACTAATAGCTCTTCCGTAGCAATAAAAACTGAATGATATCCTTGGTTTTAAAGAGAAAACTGGAAGAACCGGCGATCGCTTGTTCGCGCTAACTGTGCGCTCTGTACACCACGGGATGTGGCTCTGGTAACAGATTTTATATCCTTTGCTGTCCGAGCATATTGTCGACCTGCAAATTGCATTGCGGCAATTAAGCTCAAATAGTGTTCACTCCCAGTGTTATATATATATTTTTAAATGCCAAATATGTGTTTAAGTATCTAAGTTGAAGACATAAAGTTTAACTTCACCAGAACTCAATGCATATAAAGGAAATAAGAAACAGTAAGTATTTTTCGGTTTCTTATTATTTTCTATCGATGCTTACTTTTACCAACATGCTCCTGAACAAATTTTGAACCTTATTATTTTTTTTCGACTGTTGTGATCAGGCATTTTGAGTAGACCTTTTGCTATATATTACCCAAGCATCAAGGAGAATGCAGGGATTGGTGTTCCACGCGCCGCACGGGCTGGCGTCAGCAGTAGTAACTTTTCCAAAGCAAAAACCTAAAACAAATGGCATCTTGCACGCGCGTTCATCAACGCCTTATTTTTGTTGTTTACTTCGAAACTTTTATACGGGGAAGGCGTGCGCGTGTGGCGCGTGGAACACCAATCCCTGCATTCTCCTTGATGCTTGGGTAATACAGCGAATGGTCTGTTGTGAAACTCTTTAAAAACATCTTTCCACAGCACTTTCTTCGTTGTTTTTTTGTTTTGCATTTGCAGAGCATTATTTGAAAATTATTACTATAATTTACATTTCAAATGTTGTCGAGCAATTTTCTCTTGCAATATTTTGCCACCAAGGGAAGATGTACCACGGCGCATGCGTGTCAGTTCTCCTGCAGGAGCGACGTTCACTTCCCGCAATGCTTGGTAAGAAAATGGCGTACTATTGCGATTCCCGCGATTCCCGCGATTACTATAGTCGGTTACAAGTCAAGAAGGTAGGAGAAGCTCCTCCCATAAGTGTGATGCGCCCGTTTCAAATCCACCCGCAGTCGAAAGAATAGTTCCCTGGAAACGCCCCTTGTTCCGCTTCAATGGATAGATATTGGCTACAGAGTGATGCCAACTTGTCTCCGACCCCACTTGTTAAGAAAGCGGCCTTTGTATTCATCGGAGAGGGAACCGAGCCCCTGAAAGTGGCCTTTGTATCCATCGGAGGGGGAACCTAATCCTCCGAAAGTCGTATTTGTTTCCATCGGAGGGGGAAGATTTTAATCTCCCTCTCGTGGCTTCCACAACGCTAAGTCGAAGTCGAAAGATAAAGCAAATATTTACAGGAAGGCAAACCCCTCTCTCGCGTTGGCCACGACGTCACGGAAACGATGGGACGCTATTGGATGCGGAGGTGGCGGAGGGATATATGAATCCCTTTGAGGGGCATTTGCCGCTACCTTCTTGGCCTGTAACTTGCTATAGCGGCCTCCGCGCTTCCCCGTGCCCCGTTGTTCCGCAGCGCCACGATTTGTATAGTGAGATTTACGACACTGTGAAATACCGAACATTTTTAAGATTTTCGCGTCTCTTGCGGGACACGAGATTCCCAATGCGGGACAGTCCCGCAAATCGCGGGACGGGGGTCACGCTAATCACGGCTTGTTATCCGGAGCACAGGCACGGTAAGTGACGTGGAATACTGTACTGACCAGCTACGGTGCAGCGATCTCGCAGCCCCTCCTCTTTCTCGGCCACGAGAAGCAACGCCGTCAGCGAGATGGACATGGCGAACAGGGTCCTGTGGGACGAAACGCTCCGTTGACCTTTCAAACTCAGTGGCGGATTCAGTGTGTGCGTGTGTGTGTGTGTGTGGGGGGGGTGTCTGGATCATACTTGTACGTAATCCGTTACAGGTAACGAAATTTCTTGTAAACCCATACATTTATCAGCACTTTTGTAAGGAAATGACATATTTTACAAAATATCTGTAAATAAATTGCCTTACTTATTTACGTAAGAAAATGATTTTAATCCGCTGCTCTTCGTTTTCATTCAGGAGAGAAAGAAGCGGAATTATAAAACACCACCAACACAATTTGTTTTTTTGTGTGTGTAAAGGTAAGCTTTGCTGGAAGTACACTGTCACCGGCACATACAAAACGCAAGGTTTGGCGCTCTTTAGATGCTGAGAACCTTTTTTCATGTCCCCTAAAGCCTCAATTTGAATATTTTTTTTTCCGTAGCTTGGTTGTCTGCAATTAGTAACTCGTCAGCTTGCTCGCCCACGGCGAAGGGGGAAGCACATTGATACAAAGAACCGGACTCTCGGTGCTAACAATAATAGGCAAAACCTCAAAATCAAAAATTACCTTTCAAAAAAAAAAAAGCATTTATAAGTTGTGAATGCGAAAGCATGCATGCCGTTCTTCCGCTCCCGTGTTTTGTTTGCGGCGTATAGACCGTTTTACTGAAAGAGGGCGAGAGAGAAAAGGGGAAAGGGCTACCGGCGCTTTCCTCCTTTCTGATTGTGTAGAAAGAGTGAAAGTCCCGGATGAGAGGCTCGGCCGGTGTTGGGTGACTGCTGTGCCTCAACTTCGTTCGCGCTTTCTTTTCTGTTTTAAACTCGCAAACTTAATTAGAGCCACGGGCTTGGATGGCAACAGTCCCCCGGTCATCGGGACACCATTGCGCGGTCATAGGGTGCACGAATAACGACAGAAAGCGTCGAATACTGTCCGAGGACCTATGTAGCTTGCAAGGAATCCGGCAAGGCGAGAGCGGCTGCAATGTCTTTAAGCTTCATCGCGTTTCACATGACCCTGGTCTCGGCGGCAGTGCATTGCGTCTGTAAACCGAAAACACGTTTCCTCAACGCCATCCTCTCGACTGTGCTCGGAACATTTTGTGAATGGAGCGCGCACCGAACGCTGTACCGCCAATGAACATGGGGTACGCTCGCAAGGTGCGTGCCAGTTTTCTCGTGATAACTGCTGTTTCAGATTGTAAAAATTTGTAACTGAATTTATCTTAATAAAAATAATTTGCAGTGGTGACTGACTCGATTTTATCATCTACAACACTTAGTTGAAGGCTTATTTCCGCCTCCGGGTGAGGCTAGAAATTGTTGAAAAGGTAGTTCTATCGGTTTTCCTGAATCGCGATCTCCTGCGCGATACCAGAGAGCCGGCAAAAGCGCTCCTTAGAGTGCCGCTGGTGGGTTGTTTCCGTTGATTGGGCGCTTTGAAGAGCTGGATAGTCGCTGCAGGGTACGTCTCGTGTGTTGCGATCTGCGTTTTCGAGCCCAGTGTGCACGTTTCTTTGTTCGAGTCATGGCATCCGCCAGTGCGGGGACGGGGGGAACAGCGGCAGCGAACGTGTCAGTGATAGAAATTGAAGGTTAGTACTCAAAATATTGCATCAAATAGTAAAATAATTCGTGGCTGCTTTGAGGCTTTCTGCGCTTCGATATAAGTACATGTAGAACGTCTTCGTCGTTTATCGACAAGGAAATATAAGAACACGGAAACGCAGCGCAGCAAAACGATCTGTAGCAGCTCCGGGTGTTTACAAAAGTTAATTGAGGTTCCCGTTTCGTGTATCGCTTGTTGATTACTAAAAACGGCTACGTTGAAATAGGCCCATTGCAAGCGAAAATTGATGAATGGTTCATCACTTCCAGTCATGCGGAAAGCGAGGGAGCTTAAAAACATTGCAGCCGCACTCGTCTTGCCGGATTCCATGCAAGCTACATATATGTCCTCGGGCAGTATTCGACGCTTTCTGTCGCTATTCGTGCACCCTATCACCCAGCAATGGTGTCCCGATGACCGGGGAACTGTCGCCATCCAATACCACGGCTCTAATTAAGTTTGCGAGTTTAAAACAAAAAAGAAAGGGCGAACGAAGTTGGGACACAGCAGACACCCAACACCGGCCGAGCCTCTCATCCGGGACTTTCCCTCTTTCTACACAATCAGAAAGGAGGAAAGCGCCGGTAGCCCTTTCCCCTTTTCTCTCTCGCTCTCAAAATGGCGCTACCCACGACAAAACGGTGCGAGCGCCCTCCCAGCTCTCCTCGCAGCTTTGATCTTGGACGCATCGCGTTACAGGTGCGCTAGCGGCGCGGAGACGCAGCGCCATGGGGCGGCGGTCGTTGAAACTGACGCGCGCCAGCCAATGGGACCGAAGGCGAAATCCATCAACTTTACTCCGCTCCTTTGGGATCGGGGAAACTTGGTGCCGTTGTCTAGGCTTCTTCGCGTGGTTTCATAGCTGGAAGCTGGCTTCACTTGGAGAAAGGATTTAAGGTGCCGTTTGGTGCGCTTCAAACTGATGACGTCGGCTCGCTCCATAGAACAGTTAATGCTTTCGCATTAAAAAAAAAGAAAACTGTCAAAGTGCACACGAGTTGATGTAGCGGATCTGTGCGCGCCTTTTCTTTTTGTCCCTTCACTCCTTTGCTTTCGAAGAAGCGGAGAGGACACAAAACGATCGTCGACTGCGCGCCTTCCAAAAGCTCGAGACAATTAACAATGCCCTCCTCGGTTATAGTGACTACGACAGTTTGCATAATGTTCACAATGAACAGGAGGACGCTCCGTTTTCCGCTGAATAAAGTTCAACACAGAAATCGACTGAAAAGGATGTGACATTAACTGGCATGCTGCTCAAAAGATATTAGAACACTTATCATCTTTGGGAGATACGAATGTTTATTTAATTTTGTGCTGCTTTTCACCTAATCTTCTAAAAGCTTCAGGTTGCCTACATCCCTGTTACACTTTTCGTGCGTCATGTGTTGTTTTTGTTGTTGTTTACAATATGAGGACACGTCGTCGGTAATATATGGCAACTTTCAGCGATGGTGGTATCGGTGTGAGAATCAGCGCTCCCTAGCTCCTGGATGATCGGCTTCAGAATGAAGGTGCTTGCTTACACCTTCCAGACGTAGAAGTATGAGGTAAGACTCTTATGTAGCTCGTATTTCACAAAATTAGAATTACTGCTGTCGCTGTGGGGGGACGCTGCCGTTGCCTCACCTGACATTTAGCTGAAGAACACTGAGCTGTGGTACGGCCGACCCGTGCTACATGCGTTTTGGACGGCATCAAGAAACGGTAGGCACGGCATACGTGCGTCTACATTTCCGTTTTAATCGACATTATATTTTTGTTTTCTGAGGGATCCTCTGATGTTTTTGCTGGTTATATATCCAAAAGCTCCATCCTCTTATTCACCGACGTCTCAACCAAGGCACGACATTGTGTTCAGAGCTAATGGAAGATTGATATAAAAGCATAATCTATAATTTAATTGTTATGTGTAATTACCGTGTCTTGCTATTTTCCTGTACCACCGTTTGGCGATATTTGCCGGCTAAAATATGTTTATATAATATATTCACATACATTGATTTTATTCGAGGTTTAATTATCTGTATTACAATTTTTATAGCTTTGCGATTCTAACAGCGTCGAACTCCGGCTGTAACAACGAAGCTTTGCGCTTTCACCAGGGCAGAGAGCTGTTTCATTTTTCTCAAGAAGCACGCAATGCAGTGCGTCAGGCATTCGTGAGTGCCTCAATTGAAAGGGTGTTCAGCGCGACGGACGACATCTTCACTTAGAAACGAGGCAAGACGTCCGACGAGACTTTCGAGAGCCAGCTGTTGCTCAAGGTCACAAAAGTGTGACTGGTGGCAACAATAAACGCTTCCATAACACTCTTGTGTTTTGTGTCTTACCCTAGGACAGTAAGGTAGAAAGTAACGCCGCGAAAGTAACGGATTACTTTTTGTGGTAACGGTCACTTACTTTTATGAAAGGGTAATTGTAACTGTAATTAGTTACAATTTAGCCTTGTGTAATTGTAAATGTAATTCCTTACTTTTTTTTTAGTAACGTGTACAAGTCTGGTCTGAATGTTCTGGGTTCAATCCCGACACCTGCCCGTTTCGATCTGGATGAGCATCGTACCGGCGTGCTGTCGTGTATCACTACTGAGTGATGCATGTTAAAGACCCCAGGTTAGCGGTTGTTCTGCACTGGCTAAATTTCTCATCTACAGCTGGGAGGCTCGTCGCTCGTTGAGGCAGACCAGATTCTAGGCTGTATAAGCACACACACACACAACCCATATATTTTTTTCTCATTTGGATCGCGTTAGGCATGTGTATGAACGCAGAGCAGAACGTGCGCAAAAGCAGCTGTGGTGCACCCGCAGCCTCGCGCTTGTTGTTCTGACATCTCTGGCTCGCTCACTGCGGGCATCCAGGCATCTGACACCCTAACATCTGGCGCTTTTTCTGTCTTTCACGTAGCATTTCTAGCGGCACACAACGGCAAATGCATATCGAGCTATTCTTGAACACGTGACGCCATCTGTATTTTATATTAAGAAACTGCAACTTGCCGTAACTGAATGGAGAAAGTTTGAGGTCTAATAACATTCTTCACGTGTAATATATCGATATAGAATCCTGGAATATCTAATGTCGAAGGAGGCTTCGTAATTTAATGTCTCGTAATTTTCATTAGTTGACGTGATTCCGTTTTTATAACATGATAAAAGAATACCATTTTAATCTTTATTTTTTATTTTAAAATATGCATTATCTGTACAGTTCGTTGATTACTTTTTTAATTCATTACATCAAACAGACCGTTTACGCAAATAATCATTGACGATGAAACGTTATAACTAAAGAAATATCTTTTTTCAATATTAGAGAGTGGTATATTAAAAGCTGAATAATAAACTAACAACTCAAAATAATTGTAATATTGAGACATTAAAATATAGCTAAAAAAGTAAGATATAGCTGAAAAACAGTTCTTTAATTTGACATTAACTTTGACTGTAGTACTATAAACCCGTCAAAAAGGACCAAAACGTCATGCACGGTGGGGTTGCACCTTAATAGGCTACTAAGACCGGCAATCTTGATGGCGTTGCACAGAGCTCCACGTTAATTATACTTCGTTTCAGCTTGGGTCCAGACGCAGCCGATGCTACAAGCACGAGCGTGTGGCCCTGAACAGTGCCTGTACTGCACGAGCGCGTGCTTGGCAGGGACGCTGGAAGCCCGGAGCTCGAGCTTGTAGCATCGGCTGCGTCTGGACCAGCTGAAACGAAGTATAGGCTGCTAGGAACGGCAGCAATCTCGATGGTGTCGCATTCACGTTGCAAATGAACTGTGGTAGCTCGCTATCAGCTCGCGCTCAGCGGTCGCGCGCGCAGCTATGGCCGCCAGTGAATGCGACGTAGCTTTGGCGTGGCCCCTACTGTCGTCATGCTTCGGGGTGTTTGCCGCTTGGTGCGGGTCGGCGATCTCCTAACGAAACGTCATGCGTAGGCCTTGCCTTCTGGGTGGTATTGGCTACTCCCGCCGCTTGTATCCGAGAATGCGGCAATATCGCAAAGGAAATAACACTGATAAAACTACACTTCCGTTGTCTGTGCCAGCGAAGCGACTGTTCAGTATGGATAGCATATGGCTGTTGTGGTGCAACAGCAAGCCTAAGTTCGGGTGTATAAACTGTAAGTAAAAACGTTCACAAATTACCGTCTAAAATAATTGAAAATTAAATTTTAAAGTAATTGCGTTATTTTTCCTTTCTTCCCTTACCTAGTCTCATTGGTTTATTTTTTTCCTGCGGTAATATCTAATTTGAATTAGTTGCGTTTTTGTATTTTTGAGGAAAGTAATTAGTACCGTAACATAATTGCGTTTCAAACTTTATTTTCCGTCTCTTAACCGACATAGGGCACGAGTGTAGTGGCAGAAGCATGCGTGTCCTTTGGCCTAGCTGCCGTTTACTTACGACACTATGATGCCGGGGCTCATGAACTCCCGGAATGTGAAGCTGAGCCCGTCGTAAAAAGGATCCGTGATCTGAAAGGCGGCGTGAAATATAAAATGGTCGGGCTCCAGGAACTCTGTTTATGGAGAGCCGGCGCAGATATGATATAGCGCATTACAAAAGACATTAATGAATATCGAGCATTCGAATGTCGCACAGGAAAAAACACATACCCCTCTCAGCGGTGTGATAAGTGCGTTTGGTGCTAAGAATGCGTTAACTTCATGTAAATATTTAGGTTAGATTCATTGAATAAACTACTCTTAGTGTAACGGCACTCCATTCGTTGATTCTTATTTGCGGGCGCCGCTATCTTGGTCACTTGTGCGGAGCGGGCGCAGTGGCAGTCGTTACGATTCTTAAATGCGAATTCCCGAGCTTTATATCTATACGGTGCCAAAAAAGCTCAAACAATATCGTCTTGTTCTGTCCCGGTCTGTTTGAACACTTCTGGAGGACGAAAGTTCGTTGCTTACAATTTGAAATTAAGTTTCAAGTAACTGGCAACAATGATTGTATGCACCAAGATGGCTGAAGCGTAGTGACTCCGAGGCTTAGCTAATTTAGTAGGTCTTGTTTTAGCTACATGCAGCGTTGTCTCATCCACAGTCATACTTTCAGCTGTACGTACGTTCGCATCTCATTGAGGGGGATTCGGCTGGAACAAGTGCCACACGTATAACGGCGCGATCTTGACTTCTTCCTCATTTACACGCGCGATTCACGCACACACAGATTTCACAAAATTCTGCATCGTGCACACGGCTCATGCTTGTTTGCATCACCGTGAAGTGCTGAGCTCTCCTCACTTCGGAGGTTTTGAAGGGGAGCTCACCGGACTCCAGGACCTCTGGGATGTGGAAATTTAAAACGCTGACTAGGTGGCGCGAGCCAAAACTCGGCATCCGTCCATCCATTTATTCATCAAAAACCAGGTCGGCAATCGTTAAAAAAAGAAAAAAAAAATATTATTGGGCGGCGTACCTTGAGCGTTTGCACGGACACGTTCTGTCCGGTGGTGTTGGACACAACGCTCCTGAGGACCGCGTTGTGGGCCCTGTGGATCTCTGCGCTCGATGGTGCCACGGATCGTGTAGTCTGTCGAAAATGGAAGGCGGGAGCAGAGAAAACCACTTCACGTCGAGCTCTTCGATTAGTTCGTGGCGTGCGCACCAAAATTGAATTTGGCACTGTGACGCCACGTGACACTCGGCACCAGTGACGTGACACCCGCGGCGTCATGTCAGATGACCGACGACATCATGTCACATGACACTATGCCATTACATCACGCCGTCACGTGTGGCTACAATGTCGCGTAAAGTCACGTGATATCTCTGACGGCCTCTCACTGTGCCCGCAAGTGGAGCAGCGCAAAAAGGACCCATAAATCTAACGGATTTAGTGCGCCTCTGGGAAATGCCAAAGAGCCAGCAAATTTTCTCTCTAGTTCAAAAAGCGTGAAGCATGACACCAGGTTTTGTTTCCGCAGATAATTCTGAATATAAAAATACAGCAGAACTAACTCTCCCAGTTGTCAGAGCCGACTTAATTTTATAGTTACCAGTCGAAGCACACGCATGTGATGAAGAATATCTATATATATATATATATATATATATATATATATATATATATATATATATATATATATATATATATATATATATATATATGTCTACCTCTACATGCGTACATGTGCGTATGTATATCCCTCTCCTTTGTGTGTTTAGTGTAGTCTCATTCCCGACCACGCGTGGTTCTGCGTAAAAAGACGGGCTGTTAAAAGTGGCAAAGGGCGACCCGGGGAGACAAAGCAAAGCCTTCGTCGCACACTTACCCGTTGAGTCCATGTAGAGCACTCGATGGTGCTTTCTTGCACAATATCGTCGGGAACATCGAACTTGTCGGCAGTATGCCTGTGAGAGGATGACACCGCGTTTCATCATCTGCAGGCATAATCCGCAAGTGCGAGGGAAGGAGAACAATGGGGGCCACGCTCTGGGAGCCTCGCCGAGCACACAAGCTCGTACAGGGAGCTGTCCTTCAAGACGACATGCTGGCGCTTATAACTGCGGCGTCGCTCTGCGCGTGTGATGAAGCGGAGCGTAAACTTCGTGCAGTTCACGATGAAATCGTTCCGGTGAAGTCGACTTCCCTCGAGCGAAACTCTCCCTAATTAAATAGCAAATTAATCGGGAATATGACAAAATGATTTCTCTTCTTCTTTAACAAACTATGGCTTTTATGGAGATGTTCGCACTGATGTTAACAGAAGGACACTGTATTAAGTGTATGTTTTAGGGATGCTAAACGCTCGTGCTTTAGGCTTTCCCATGAAACGGGCCGTGGAAGGCGAAGACCATCTTCAGCCCCGTGTTGGACAACCGTGTTTTCAGAGCGTTAACACACCAAGTGATGTACATACCAGACGTAAACCGACTGGCTCATGGGATGAACACGATACGAAAGACGCCTGCGGCAAGAACCGCGCACCCATGGCGTGCCTCCGGCGAAGCAACGCCAGAGATGGGCTACGCAGTCACCTCTGGTAAATGGCCGTGCTGAAGTTTTCCCGGATGTAGATGGTCGCCCACGCCTCTGCGTGCGTACCGCCAAGAAGGCGTCGGCCAAGTTGTCGTAGTTCATCTGTAAGAGACACGTCTGGGTGGGAAACCTGGACAGTCACGCTTTATTAAACATAGGGTGCCTGAAACAAGCCTCCGATACCGATGCGTTTAGCGTCCTGTACCGTCCATGCATCGAAAGAGCATGGTCCCGAAGTGGCGACAAGAAACACATCAGTTGAAGACGCGTCCCAAGACCCCATAGAACCAATCGAGTAGCTAGTCAAACCTGCTAAAAGAAACACATAAAAAACATATTCCTCGAAGTTTTCGAGTAGAAGTCAGTGTTTCGTTGAGAAACACTGCGAAACGTTGGCTGTCAATTTAAAAATTCCACAAGTTTTTTATTTTTTTTTATTTTTTTATTCTGAGTTTATAGTGGGGTTTAGAAGTGGTTAAGAGATGGGAGAGAAAACCTCCCGGGGGGGGGGGGTGCTTGTCTTGTGCGCGGCATGTTTTATTAATTTGGGATACTGTTTCCAACAAAAAACTTACATTCTGCTCTAATGCTGCATTCACACTGGCGTTCGAATCGCAACCTCGAAGCGGATCCGCTCGTTTTCATCATCAAATGCGCGCGAATTTGTACTGCTTTTTTAAGCAAGCGTGTTCGCAACCGCTTTGCGATTGCGGTTCAGCTTCCAGTGTGAATGCGGCGTTAAAGCGTTTTTACGGTGTTTGTATCTGAGACCAAACCTATTTAACAAATGTGCATGCAAAGAAAAGGCAACGCGCCATTTAAGGTCATTGTATGAAACAATTACAACATTACTGGCATTTAAAAAAGAAATTCAGTGACCGCGACTCCTAAGCGATTCTATATTATATCCCATAGTGTCCTGAACCCTTTCGGGAAAAAATATTTCCACAGTAATAAAAATATTCACCTGTTGAATGCCTTTTCTCTTTTTGTGTTCAACAGACATTAGGATTTTTTTCTTTGCTTTCTCAGTACAGACCGACAGGTGAAAAAGAAATCTGTCGGTCAAAAGAAACGACGCGGTGCATCAACGAGTTTCTGAATCCGCAATCCTTGTAACTTCGGAGTACCCCCGAGAGACTCAAAATATATTGATACGCTGGGCCAAAGAGCTCCAAGAGCAGAATTTTAAGAGTCCATATTAAAAGCGTCCCACAGATTCGCGAAAGCGGCCACTGGCATATGGAGCTCGGCCCTTGCAAGTCGAAGGCGCACCTTGCGGAGGGTCACGGTGCTCAGCTCGTCGATGAATTCTGTGCCGTACATCTTTCCCAGCGCGCTCTTCACCTCCAGGTTCACGATGGCCAGCGGCAGGTCGTACGGTTCACCTCCCACAAACAGACAGAACACCACGCCCACGCAGGACGGCACCACCAGCTGGAAAATTATGGTCCTGCAAGGCAGTTCGTATATAGACATTTCCATAAGAGGACTTCTGACCGATGCCACTTTCAGAGCTCCTTCGCATGGCGCGTGATTTGCTCGCCTTTGGAAAGCGACCAGCATGCGCGTGCATGGGCGGCGGAGATCGCACGCCGGGCTGTATATCTCTAAACATTGAAATGGCATGCATACTCCTTAGCTGGCAAGTATAATGAAACTTGTTCTCCAATAGATCATTCCAGAAATGTGTGGCGCCCTCACCATCTTCTAGGTGTATTATGACGATCTGATGTACGGCACATGAAATAGTACTGATGACGAGAAAATGAGACTATTGCCTTATTTCGCCTTTTCCACCAACATCGCTAATGAATGAATGAATGAATGATTGATTTTAATTTGGCACGTTATGGTTTCAGAACGCAAAGGAGGCAGGGCAATAAGAAAACAAAGTACGCGTAGAATTTTTGCGTTTGCGTGTTTTTTGAGAATTAAGTTTACGAGGATAAGAACAAACAGATCGTGCCGGTTGAGTCAGCCTGGGCGAACATAGAAACGGCCCCACAATTTCCCGCGTCACACGTTGCCATCCCAGGTTGCAGCGCGTGACGCTGTTTGATAGATGGCGCCCGTGTGTTTTCTCGTCCAATTAGCGATCACAAGCGACTGCAGCGCACTCGAGCATACCCACACGCGAATGCGTGAACCAGCTGCCTTAATTTAACGACTTTGAACAGTGTGCGTAAACGCGACCAGAGAGCCACTCACACGAGGCGGCGCATGATCTTGATCATGTTCTTGGCCATGAGGGCTCGGATACGGGTCCATCTCCGGCCGGATTCCAAAGCGATGAGCTGCGCCGGGGGCGAGGCCAGAGTCACTTCCAGCGACGGCGCCGCGGCTGGCAGGGGTCCGTCTCCGCCTGGGCCCTCCACTTCAAGGCGTTTGCACACCTGGAGGTACGCACGCCACGAAAGCCATTGCTGCCATCGCTGGACTTACTCTGGGTGCCAGTTGGTTTCTGTGCAACGTGGGACACGGTAGGATCGGCTTCTCCGGTGCTCGAACAAGTGATAACCAAAGAAGTACTATCGCGGGAAATATCAGCTGAAACAGTTCTTTGGCGTACCTGCCAGTTTTTGTAGAGAGCCGGGGCTCGAATTGGAAATGGCATGAAAAGTTGAAGTCCCAAACTTCGGCCAATTTGGCGAATTAATAGATAATAAAGCTTGTAGGAACCGCAGACCCAGATGTCCGAATCGTGTCTTTCAGTGCATGTTGTCTGTCGAGGTACATCCCAACCTTTACGCTCCCCTCTTCATTTTTCTGACATCGGGAGCTAGGGGAAGGCACTAAAGCTTCAAACACCTCCAGAAAAAAAAAAGAACCGTAGTGCTGAATTTTTTTTTGGCGTTGTCTAAAGAAGGTTAACGCGGTACACAGATTGGACAGTGCTGCACCAGCTTTCAGCTGGTATTCGTGTTCAGCACTCCGGCTTAGTTATTTATATACCTGATGGAACTGCTCAGCCGTCCTTATCCTTTCTCTGCAGCGGTTCGGGCTGCAGTAAAGTTTGCACTGAGTGAGCCTCATTGTTTCATACATTAACGTTTGTTTCGAAAGAGCATAAAAGAAATCTAAATGTTTGCGAGCAAAGGAACTTTTCATTTGACTCTGTGCCTCTCGTATTTTGTTCAGCGCGTATTGTGGATAATATTTCCAGTTCCTAAAATCGTGAGTAACCTCCGAGTGACCTTGAACCAAGCAGCTACCCAATAAACACTCGTGGTCCCCGAAACCCAGGTTCACGTTACGGCAAAGCGCATCAGTTTCCTGCATCGTGAACTTCCGAGGCGAAAGTTCTGCTTGGAGATCGCACCTCTTCGCGGAGTACGCCACGATGATTTGGTCGTGCTCTGCACGCAGACGGGTATATTTGCTTCAAACGAGGTCTTACCTTGAGGTAGACGCTGGACAGAGAGCCGGGGCCATATGTTTGCACAAGTGTTGACGGCGGCTGCTCGCACCACACCTTGCCGTTCTTCATTATACCCACCTAAAAAAGAAAAAGAAAAAAACAACAACAACAACAACAGAGGGCTCCCTGCTGCACGTCCTGTAATTGAACCGCGGCGAATTGCAGAAACACTGCATACCCTGCGGCACTAAAGCCCTCCGATGTGGTTGCCTTAAGCAGTACGTCAAATGCGATAATGCGACACCATTTGCTTCCATGGGAACACGAGGCACGGGCCTCGTTCATTATCGCATTTGGCGCTACTTGTAAGACAATACATAAATGTACAAAGAGGCAGGGAGACCGTCCATGATGAAAAATACACAGCGCAAAAGGACATAAAGGGAAGATACATACCGGATAGAACAGAGCGCTGACTCGCAACTAGATATTTTAAAAGAAGAAAAGGAGGAAGAATAATATTTTGGTCACCATAAATCGCACGTGTAACCTGTGCCATGATATGTGGTCGTTATGGCACGAGCTGCGCATTCGTAGTCAGTTTCATGAACTCTAACTCTTTGTTGGACAACGAGACAGATGGTGTGCTTGTGCGAACTTTGCCTCCTCCGCTGTGGATGTAATAAGCTTCCAGCACGGCAGGTTGCTTTGTCCCGGCGTTTTCCCATAACTGCGGTGGCATCAAACGACGGTTCACATAGACACTCCTTGCAGTGAACGCAGCGCAGCGGCAGAACGCGCGCGCCTTTCATTGACCGGCAACCAGAAACTCGATATCTGCGACCAACCAGTACCTGCGCGCCCTGCGCTACGTCACGCCCGGCATCGACGTTACGTTGGAGTATAAACGTACCTTTAGTGAGTTAGTCGTGCTCACGGAGCCTGTCGTTTAGGCAGCGTCCTGTTTGCCCAATCATAGGAGCGGCCGCAGGACAGTGGTAGGTTGTAAACATCACCCGTGGGACATGGCACAAACGGCTTGGCGTGCTTTTTTGAACATCTGTTTTTGTGACTTCCCTCCGCCATGGCGTTGACTCTTGGACAAATCTGGCTCATTTTTTGTGGAGCTGAAAAGACCACTGGGACTCCACAGCGTTTTCTAACATTTTTTTTTAGATTGCGGGAAACCTTGTGTCAACACGGGATCGACAACTGGTCTCTTTTCTTTTCACACTACGGTTTGTATTCTGGATCCCTTTTACTTTCTTAATTATGGTGCTCGCAATATCTGACATTTGTGCTGATGGATAGCCGGCTTTTTGCAGTCTCGGCGTCTGCAACTCCGAAGCTTTCTCCTATAGTGTGGAGGCAAAGATTTCTTCAATGCTGATCAGTAGACTAGGGCCGAGCAATGCCCCTTTTTATTATTTTTGAATGGGCCGAGTTGTAGTCAAGGATGGCCTTCTTCGATCTTGGCTTGTAAGTCCAGCATACATGGACGTCTTCTAGGCACGGTGAGCGGTCAAGGTACTGAAGCGCATCTGCTTTTGGGATCTCGAATGTAAAACCTCCAGGCCTCCCCCACACGCTTAAAAGATACTCATCGCTTGGTCCCTTACCGTGTCCAGTGGTACTCCTCTTTTAAGAAGCACTAGAAAGTCGTCTACGTAGCGGAACACCTTACTAACAAAAGTGTCGCCTAACTCACTCGCGATAGCACAGTCCACTTCTCCCCCAGGTAAATGTCACTTCAAAACGGGGGCAACACACGACCCAATACACCCCCCCCCCGACTTTTGCCTATAGCTATTCCCCTTCCACGTAACTATCATGGACTGCAGGTAGAATTGCAACATTTCCATAAAGCTTTCCATTAGAGGTTATACCTCTTGAACTTCTAAGGGTTACCTATCCATTATCTTCAAGGACACCTCTTCACCGATTCCAGCATTCTGTTGTGCGGCGAGCGAGTAGTATGAGATCTTCTACATCTATACTAAACGCTTCTCTCTTCCTTAAGCAGCTGCAACTAGAGAAGCTCTCCACGAGTTCTTCTGATTAAATACCCGGCAGGGGTCCCTTTGATTTTTAATTTAGGATAGCTAGTTGCTTGCAGATAGGCTCGCCACCTGCCTCTGCGAAGATCCTTTCTCAGACAGTATGGCTCAAAAAGGGCAGGCGTCTTTGTGCAAGGCTTCTTGCGCCGAAAAACACCTCAAGATGTGCCCGCTCCGCCTTCCCTTAGTATAAATCTTCTACATCTATACTAAATGCTTCTCTCTTCCTTAAGCAGCTGCACCCAGAGAAACTCCACGAGTTCTTCTGATTAAATACCCGGTAGGGGTCCTTAGATTTTTAATGAGGATAGCTGTTTCTGTAGATAGGTCGCCACCTGCCTCTGCGAAGATCCTTCTTGTCCAGACACTATGGCTCCAAAAGGGCAGGCGCCTTTGTGCATTTTTGCGCTGAAAAGCACCTCAGGACTGTGGCCCGCTCCACCTTCCCTACGCTTCCAAAGAGCTGGGTTAAGGCTAAACGTTCTAAAAAAAATATTTGGCTTTTTCACGTGTTTTCTTCAGGTCAATTTTCACCTGTCTGAAATTTTATTTATTTAATTATTTATTTATTTGTATTTACACAAGATTTCCCATAAACTAAAAAAATGTTGGAAACCACTATGAAGTCCCAGTGATCTTTTCAGCCCCACAAAAAATGAGCCAGATTTGTCCAAGAGTCAACGCCAAGGCAGAGGGAGGTCTAAAAAGCAGATGTTCAAGAAAGCACGCCAAAGCCGTTTGTGCCATGTGCCACGGGTGTTGTTTACAGCATGCCACACTATCCTGCGGCCGCTGCGTTTACATTGGCCAAACACGACGCTGCCTAAACTAAAGTCACGCGGATCCTGGGAAAGTAACGCCAAGCTCCCCGCGTGGTCGCCATCTTGGTCCGCGAAATGAGCAATTTCTCCTTGACCCCTCCGTTCTTGGTGAGCCGATCTAGATTCGCTGGTGACGGGTAACTTTATGGAGTCCTTTTTTGTATACCGAGATTTCGCTAACCACACACCGGCGAAACTAGCGTACACCTTCGTACCACCACCAGATGCTGTGTCGGTGCTTGGAGGCACTGAAAAATAAGTTTACTGTATTGAAATACGCAAGAAGAACAATATAATTGTAAGAGATCCATGGAGATGGGTATGATTAATAAGTTGATTGCACACAGAGGGCCAAAGACTCTTACATTGGCGAGGAACGCTTCCACTACGATGATGCTCCATGGTGATCTTAACGCGACTGGTTTAGAACGACCCTCTGGAAGCTTCGAAGATTTAAATGGACCAAGATGGCGATTCCCATGGCAACGTAGACCGATTAGCCAATCGCCTTGCGAGGTTTGGGTCGTCTGTATGTTAGTATCCGTTTGTGTCCGGCTAGCAGGTAGGGAAGGCAATGGCGTTACTTTCCCAGGATCCAGTGACTTTAGCCTAAACCACAGGCTCCGTGAGCACGACTACTCCCTCAGAGCCACGGTGGTGGGAATTCTTTACTTCACTGTAAAGAGTGGTCATGTGGAACGGTCTTTTGATGCCACCGCAGGATATCGGAAAACACCGGGACAAAACAACCTGTGAGGTGCTGGAAGCTTTACATCCACAGTGGAGGAGCAAGTTGTATCAGCACACCATCTGTCTCGTTGTCCAACAAAGCGCATTAGAGTTCATGAAACTGACCATCAAGGCCCAGTGCGTGCCATAACGACCACATATCATGGCACAGGTTGCACGTGCTATTTAGGGTGACCAAATATTTTTCTTTCTCCTTTCTCTTCTATTAAAATTTCTAGTTGCGAGTCAGCGCTCTGTTCTATCCGGTGTGTCTCTTCTCTTTATGTCCTTTTGCGCTGTGTATTTTTCTATTATGTACAACCAAAATCAACTAGCCCAACTTTCTACTTTATTACAGGGAACCGTCAAGTTGCCCACTCTGCTGCACACGTGACGTCACAGTCTTACGTGACACTGCGATTCTCCGCTAAAATGAGCAGTAAAAATGTTCTCGCTAAATTTTGGCGAAACCCGTTTTCCAACTAAATGTAGCAATGACATTGTGAAGTCACGTGACATGGTAACATTGCAGTTTCACCTGACACTGATTTTTCGCTAAATTTAGCGGAAAGCGTTTCCCACTATAATTTTACGGGACTACCCTTCACGAAACGCGAATCGGGAACAGGTCCACTCGTCACAGCCAACCTGTCATAGGAAAACTGGTCATAGGTGAACTGGTCAAAGAGGGCATCTCGTTCTAGGTGATACCGTAGTAGGGAGAGTGGTCGCATTGACTTTTTCTTCAGAGGAAAAGTGGTCAAATGTTTTCAATTCGTTCGTCACACTTTTTACTTTTCTAAAAATCTCTTTCGTTAAACATTCTACCATCCCACGAGGAAGTATGGTCTTTCGCTGTGACCCCTCTTTTCCACTGTGAGCACTCTTTAGAGTTCCTTTTAGAGGGTAGACATTTGTAAGCGGGATGAAAAGGTTCAAAAGAGGAAATGTTTCTGTTGAACTGATTAAGGCCAGCGTGTTGAATTGTAGAAGAATAAAAACACTTAGGACGAGGACGAGACAACAACATTTCATTTAACAACGACGTCTGATTACCTAAACAAAACTTCGCGCTGTGCCTAAGATCACCTTGATAAGGAGGTGTTGGAAAGGTAGAAAGGGTGAACGAGGGGGCAACGGCAGAGGATCCATGATTGTCCAGTTTCTACGGGAATCCATGACTGTCCAATTTCTACTGGGAGTTGCACATTCTTTCCAGTTTCGACCTGCGAAATTTAACTTCACTTCTTGATTGAGTTAAGAATGCCAATAAAACGGTGCTTTTTTTTTCTTCTTTCTTTGGGTTCTCGACGAGGAATGACTTGATGATTTTGCGTCCATAGTGGTCTCGGCGCCCCCTTTATCTACGTACCGGCGATATCAGGTGCGCACCCGAAGCACTCTTTTGCGTGGACCTTGGTGTTTTTATCCTTTCAATATTAAGAATGCCTTTCTTTCTCTTTTTTTGCCGGATCAAATCTGGGAAACCGAGATGCGCACTCGGTTTAACGCTCACTTGAAGTATATATAGATATATAAACAAATGTGTTAACTGCCAGAAAACACTGGCAGCCTGTACGATGGAGCAACTATGCTGCTGTACAAAAGTTCTTATTGATGTTTTTATAGTTGTTCTTATGTAAAAAATTCCTGCTCTTTGTGTGCATTATATACCTTTTCCCGTACTCTCGTCCCCAGCCACCTAATAGGCGTATCCGATATGGGCGACGAAAAATAATAAAACGTTTCAACCTGTAAATACTAAAAAAATAGAGGGTGGCAAAATGAGAATATGTGACGGTTACGCTTATCTCATAAATGTCTTCGATTTGCTTGCGACGGCAAAACAATGCTTTCGCCCATACCGGAAGTGACGACAATTAAAGATGGCGGCACCCCTGTGAAAAAGGTCTATATGCACCACGTTTCCAGAAGCGTTCAGTCAAAGTGATATACCCGTTTTCTACTTGTTACAAATTATAACAAGTGGAAGAACGAATGGGTGGTATTGGACATACTACTCATTCGTTTTTCCACTTGTTATAATTTGTAACAAGTAGAAAAACGAGTATAACCTATTATAAATTACGCCATTGAAGCCTTTGAGGCGCTTCTAGCGACAAACAAATTTTAACGAAATTGACAAAATTCCCGTTTTCCGCCGTTACGAGCTCCCCGCCGTTATACGACGCACGAGATGGCCTAGTACGAGATGTCCGCTGTGACCAGTTCCCTATGGCGAGTTGGCCGTGACGAGTTCTCCTAGACGCAACACAAATCACACCCTGGAAATCGCTGCGAAGCCTTGTCAATAAAGCGCGGTCCAAACCATTCCTCAAAACGAGTTCCGGCAGCAATCAAAAAAACGTTCCGAGAGTGGGAGCCCGTTTTTATTTTTTGTTTTGTTTTTATAACTCCCAGCAGGCCGGAAAAAGTGGAATGTGTCAGTACCTCCTAGCCAGCTTTGATGCTTGCGCGTCGCGTGACATGACGTCATGTCCCGGGGCCTGCACGGGCGCTGATGGGATGCGAGTGCCGCGTCGAAGTGCGCGTGGGACTATGATAGGAAACGAGTCCCACACGAACGCTGACGCGACACTCGCATCCAATCAGCGCCCGTGCAGGCCTCCGGGACGTGACGTCATGTAACGTGACGCGCAGGCTTCAAAGCTGTGTAGGAGGTGCTGAATGTGTGCGGATGCGGTGAACGAGACTAGAAAGACAGCCAGCGCACCTGTGACGGGTGGAGGGAGGGGGGGGGGGGCTGAAGCCGGAAAGGGAAAAACGCTCATTAGTCTCCACGGGCGGGAGAGGTAGAAAAGGCCCCTTTTGTGGAATTGTTGAGTGACTTCGAGGTAGAAAATACAACAAAACCAACTGCTCTTAAACCTCCCTTTGCCCTTTAGTATGGTTCCCGAAAAGCGATAAGCGAACCCCTGCCTTTGCACAAGTAATGCGACGGCAACGAGGAGGTTGGACCTGG
Source organism: Ixodes ricinus (assembly GCA_037355805.1). NCBI lineage: Eukaryota > Metazoa > Arthropoda > Arachnida > Ixodida > Ixodidae > Ixodes > Ixodes ricinus. Next base: position 35,898 of record JAZHYW010030562.1, on the reverse strand, counting down.
ACCGCCTTCCTCTGATTGGCTACTGCGAAGTCCGGTCTCGTCCGGCTCTGAAAAGAGTTCAGTCTCAATTTCCCGTCCGGCCTCCGAAGCAGGAAAACACGTCACTTCCGGCTCCCGGATGTTCCCGCACGACCGACTTGCGGGATGGTTTGGACCGCCCTCTTCGTTAAATTGTCATAGGGGGGTTCAGACCAATACCGCCTAGAAGACAAGGTATACTCGTGACGTCATCGTCAGTGGATCACCGACCCGCCCTAAGCAGCAAACACGCTCAAGCTCGACAAGAGTCGTCGCAAAGCGGAAGACGCTAGCGTTTTGGCGTCTTCGTGTGCTAGCGTCGCCCTCGTTGTGGGGCGCTGCGAGGCTCGCTGGTTACGACGCTGACGCATGTGCGGAGAGCAAGTCGTCCGCCTCTTTTGCAGGAGTTGTGGTGACGTCAGAAAGAGGCCGAGCTCTGATTGGCTCTGATTGAAGGATAGGGGGCAGACCTCAACGCAAGCTGCCTTGAGGTCTACCCACCACCCTTCAACCAGAATCAATCAGACCTTGGCGTTCTGACGTCACCACAACCCATGCAAAGAAGCAGACGAACGTGCGCTCCGCATAGGTGGCGCTGCGGGGATCCACTAGTGACAACGTTTGGCCGAGCGGGGGGGGCGCAGGTATTCTAGGTGGTATTGGTCCGACACCTAGGTTGGTCTCTCGCCCGAAGCTCACCAGAGCCGCCTGCTCGATCTCCTCGATGAAGTGCGTGGTAACCACAAGGGTGGAGTTCATGTCGTTGGACAGGGTGACGAAGTAGCGCCAGATGACGTCCCGCAGCACCGGATCAAGTCCGACCGTCGGTTCGTCCAGGATCAAAAATGGCGGCTCGTGCAGCAGGGCGATCGCCAAGGACACTCGTCTCTGCTGGCCACCACTGTACGAAGTATGTGACAATTTCTCAGTCCGTTTCCGGCTTGAGCGGCGAAGGCGTCGCCATAGCCGTCGGCGTAACCGTGAGGTCACGTGACCCCGGTGACGTCACGTGATCCTCATGAGGTCCCGTGACTCCGGTGACGTCACGTGACCCCCGTGACGTCACGAGGGTCACGTGACATCACGGTGACGCGGACGGCGACGGCGACGCCGACGTCGCTCGGAGGTGGGAGTAGCAGGCAGGATGAGGAGGTGAGGAGGAGGGGTATACGCTCCCCTCAGTACCCTTCCCTCCTCTTCCTCAAGATCTGCGCTCTAATTTGGTGTTACAGGGAGTAGTTGTAGGAGGCTTTCATTTTGTTCATCTGAAACAGTTGATCTTCCTAATGGTTTAGGGTGTTCTAATATAACTATCTAACTAGCGTCCTACGCATGCTTGAAGCCGCCATAAGCTTGCACGAGATAGGCGCCAGTGCACGAGATAGCTCGTGCCATCTCGTGCTCTGCTCGCGAAAACCTGCGTTGCCGCATGTTTGGAAACACTACAGTAACATTTGCCACAGTTCCCATGATGCAGGGTGACAGCGGGGGCCTAAAGAAACTGGATGGTGAGAACGGTTTAGTGTGCGTGAGAGCTAAGGCCCTAGATGTGTTCGTGCTTGTCGTACAAGTAGCGACAAATGCGACAATGAACGAGATGCGTGCGTCTCACTATATCTTGGAAGCAAATGGTAGCGCATGCAGTGCTCGCTCGCGGCACGTGTCTCGCGCGCTCGCACAACAGTGGTTGTCGGTACTTGATTTAAAGAGATGTGAAGCGTGACTTCCTACAAGGGGCTTTAGTGAAAACAAACTTGAATAGACCAATGTGAGGATTCGACAAAGCAGCAATAATAGTGCCCGAAACAAACTGAATGCTCCGAATCTATCGCATTACACCGGAATGTGCGGATTTTGCTTACCACGCTTCACGACGACATCTGGTATCCACGGTGAAAGTATTTGTGACACGTAAAAAAAGGAGATTGACATTTTATTGAAATATCTATTAAACATGGATCAGACGACTCTACGTCGGAGACTGCGCGGGTGCGAAAGAAGATTGTATCTCGGGCTGCTGCACCTCACGTGGATGCAGGGGCGGATCCAGAACTCCGTTTGGGGGGGGGGGGGGGGCGGAAAATTTATAAGGATACTATTCTCCCATTCTTTCTTGTGCACCGGCGTTTTTTGGGGGGGGGTGGCCGCCCCCGTCGCCCCCCCCCCCCCCCTTGGATCCGCCACTGCGTGGATGACGTTGGCTGCGCTGATTAGAGGCACTCGCTGCTTATGAAACGCCGTGCGTGGCGAGTCGCGAGCGTCTTATCATCCCGTAGCCATGCAAATTGCGTGATTATCTGATAACAAAGCCGAAGAAGAAATCGCAAAGCAAGAAGCGTGCTCAAGCCACAATGCGCGTTTCCTAAAGGGCCCCTCGAGTGGATTTTGAGATCGTTCAATTATGGTGATAACTCACTTACGGGCTCTAAGCAGCCTATTAAAAAAAAAAAACACTATTGGGCGGCCGATTTTTTATTAAGAAATAATCAAAGATCGTGACCCACCCCTCGTTTTGCGCCTTGGAGCAGGACCATAGGGGCGCCACCGGACGGCGTTTTTATACGATTGTTGTACATTACTTGTCCTTCACCCAAAGGCTTGAAGTTTTTGTCAAGTTATGACGCGGAACTCGCCTAAAAAGAGCAATAATAGCAACGTTCGGAATCTTCACGCGGTTAACTATTTTAATTGGTAAACTTTTATGGAGGTAGTGAGGACCCGAGGATGCCTCCTCCCCAAAAGCAAATTGTGCCGGTGCATTTCTACTGCTGCGAGTTAACTTCTAATCTAGAACTGGTTATTTTTATTGGCTGAAGCTCAAGGAACGATATGCGATCAAAAACAAGCTTCTACAAAACATTACTTGAGTGCCCTTTTAAGGTGTCGGTGTCTATATATATTCTGTGGTAACAAAAAAAAAAAAAAAACGTAGTACAACCTCATCTTGCAAAGCCCTCCGCTCTTTCCACTTTAGCGGAACGAACACTGGGGAAGAGGAGACCACCAATCATGGCAAACAGAGAGCTTCCTGGTCTCCTAGCCCGCAGCAGTCTATATAACAAGTGTTTACCGGTATACACCATCGTGTATACAGCTCACCTGAGCGTCTTGACGGTTCTGTTCGCTGGCATGATTTGGAAGAAGGAACACAAGAAGGTGATACGGTAGAAGATGCGCTCTTCGATGAGCCCCAAAAGCTTTCCGTAAAAATACAGGTTCTCCGCAATAGTAAAGTCGGCGTACAGGGCCAGCTCCTGAGGGACAGGCAAAGGAGAAGTATATGTAACAACGATAACCGTACTATGTGTGTATTCGCAAAGTGATCTGTGTTATTTTAGAAACACCACGGCGCTTGCATTTCTTGAGACATGGGCCGGGGTGGCGGATTCTGTCCCATAAATTTGGGTGCACATGAAACATCACATCGTGGTCCGCGTATTCCACTAGTCTACGATTGATAGAATTCGAACACTACATAGCGGATGCCTTAATACGGGGAGAAGCTGAGGGAGAAAAAGGAGGTGAGAACGCGTGGAAAAAGTCAGCGCCACGATCTCTGATTGGAAGGATTAGCGGGTATACGCAAGGACAAACTGTCTTTAGGGAGTTTTCGTAGATCGTTTTTGCCTTACCGCAACGCCCTCCGCAACCCGCTAGGATACCCGGATCTCTACGGTCAAGGCCATGGGCACGCAGGCGCAGTAGCGGCTTCTTCGTTGCGGAGGGCTTAGCAGAGGGTTAAACGCGATCTACGAAAACTCCCTTTGGACTCTACCGGAGTGTCCTCTACAATCGGAGCAAACAAGAGCGTCGTTTGCTCCTCGCGCCGGTTCTGGCGTTCACGTTCGAATGCCACACCCTGCGCGACGGGCAGACGATAGCTATTGTTCGCTCCAAATGGAGGGAGAGCGGGTAAAGTCTATGGAAGGTATCCTTGCGTCGACCTCTAACCATCTCAGCCATTGGGCCCGGCCTTATGCCGAGCGTGCTTCGACGTGTTAGTTGGACAAGAGGTCAAGCCGAATGATGACGCGCAACTGGTGTCAATCATTGTATTCGCTGTAGCTCACCGTGAGGACGCCAAAATTTTATCGTGCACACCTTGATTATTCCAGGTGGCGCTGGCTCTTCCGTACTTTCAGCGATGATGGTACAGCGGTGTGAAAATCGCGCTCCCTATAGCTAACGGATGATTGGCTTCAGAATGAAGGTGCTTGCTTACACTTTCCTGACATGGAAGAGGTAGTTCACTCTTATATCACTTGAATTGAAAAAGAAAAACACGCGCCACGGGCTTTACTTTGTAGTGCTCTTATACGACGATAATCGATTACAGCCATTTTGATAGGAACTAGTGCGCCCCCTAAAGGCCGTGAAAGTTGCGAATTAGCATCGAGATGTATTGGAGGCCCCTCTTAGGGTTCCTTTCCGTGACATCACGACCGAAATTTGCCTCGCCGTGGCGTCACGAGTTGTTATACTGGCGACTTATCATCAGCTGCGAACAAGCTCGATTGTCTGTGTAAAAAGCACGGTGGAAGCTTGGAGCCATGGCGTTGTAAAGCCAACACCGTCGAAGCCGACACCCTTACATTGCTCATTTCCGTCGATTAAACCAGAATTACACTAAACGCGTGATAGAGAGCGTTTCGCCGATCGTAGATAGCCGACGAAAGCGACGCTTTTGGTCGTAAACAGCGACAGCCAGTGCATATCGCCTTTGCATATCGCATAATCGCATATGGTCAGCGGCCAGTGCGTCAGTGCACATCGCATATGGCCAGTGGCCGCCAGTGCATAACGCCTTTGGCATATCGCATATGGTCAGTGGCCAGTGGTCAGTGCACATCGCATATGGCCAGTGGCCGCCAGTGCATATCGCCTTTGCATATCGCATATGCATATGGTCAGTGGCCAGTGGTCAGTGCATATCGCATATGGCCAGTGGCCGCCAGTGCATATCGCCTTTGCATATCGCATATCGCATATGGTCAGTGGCCAGTGGTCAGTGCATATCGCATATGGCCAGTGGCCGCCAGTGCATATCGCCTTTGCATCTAAGATGGAGGCAACCTTTTCCGATGTCGACCAAAGGATGGAGCACCTGCGGCATGTAGCCGACGCCCCGTCCCGGCACATGCATCGTGTGCAGTGGCTGTCCGAAAACCAGGATCTTCCCCGCCTTGGGCTTGGTGAGGCCCACGAGGCAGCGCAGGAGGCTCGTCTTGCCGCAGCCGCTGGCGCCCAGGAGGCCGTAGCTGCAGACGCGAGGCCTCTCTTAGCGATGTCCCTTTATACACTGGCTTGTGTTGGCGTCACGTTAGCAGCCATTATGGTGGACTTGTTGATGAGCGCGTACCTTTTGCAGTGTACATTTTGTACCACCGAAGTTAAGTTTTGTTTTTTCTCGGCAAGAAAAAAGTAGGAATGACCACCATCACAGTTCGATTACGTCACGTGCAAGCCATGGCATAACTGCACTATGACGTCATTCTCAGCCATGCCAGCAACGTTACTAGATTAGCTTAGTTACGAAACTGCCCATATACGCTGCTTGCACGAACAGTACCCCCACCCCACCCATTTCTCTCCCCGCGGCTCTGCTACCCGCCGTTCTGAGGCGCAAGTGGTTTGAAGATGGCTGCTGTGGTAACCAACGTTACTAAATCTAATAGTCAAGTGTCCCAGAACGCCTGACGTGTTTTCGTATCGCGTGCGCTCGGTGGCGCTTGCTGCAATATCAGCCCGTCCTATGGACAGACGTGGCGGAACCGGTGCATGGAACGTTGAACGCGCATTACTTGTGGTGGAAAGTTATTCTATCGCTGATTTCGTGGTAAACATAAAGTTTGCTCCAAAGTTGGTGCAAAAAGGAGCGTCGCTCAAATATGGTCCTTCTCCGTTGCCCGTGGAGGCGGTGACGCCAGTGGCGCTATGAACGCTATAAGCCCGTACCGGCTCGTGTGCAGGCAACAGAGAAGATTCGTTTTCGAAGCGCAGCTTTTCCGTTGAGCTTGTCAACTGATGGATCTAAGAGCATTGATGGTAACTGCAGTGTATTGCATGAAATGCATATGTTTCGATGCACAGCGTCTAGATGGCCTTTCACCCTACACTGTGGAATGCACAGTTTTTCGTTTTGCACCGACGATCTAGATGGCGCTTCAAACGACGGGAGGTACAAGTTCCCAGATAAGAGGTTCCTACAAGTAGCGATATTCTTTGAAGCGCCGACTACGCGACGGTGCAGGTTTAAGGAAGCGAATGGCGGCGCACAGCCGAAGAGTGAACTGAACAACGTTACCAAAACACTCAGTTGGGAAACTCACACTTAAAACCCGTACCGCTCGCGTCCACCGAAACCAAACTAAACACGATAACAGCGCCATCCTTTAGAGACTAGTCAAAACATGAGAGTTCATTTATATTGCTACTGCGAAATGGCAACGCGAGGTGGCGCATTGCCATTTCTGAACTGATACTTGCAGACGTGCAGTTTCCGGAGTGGCCGCTGCGGGAGAGATGGCGGCGTTGCGATCGCCATTAGTTCGGTTCTCGAGTACGGATTGACGCCACTCTTTCAAAGCATGGCTCTATGGGAGTTTACCAACTGAGTTGTTCTTGTAACGTTTGAACTGCAAGGTACGTATACGGAGCGTGAAGAGAAGCTCACATGAGTCCCTGAGGCACCGTCATGTTGGCACCGTCGATGACAGGCGGACCGTGGCGGCCGTAGGACAGGGACAAGTCCCTAACAGTCACGGCGGCGGTAGACCTGCGACGAACACGTGTACGAGGTTCCTCTGACCGGTCCAGGAGGCTCATGGACATTAGCGTCAGTCGCAGGCCTTCTAAATGCGTCCTAAGAGCGAGCTTGAACTATCCTGGTCAACGTCATGAGCTGAATTCTGCAAGGTACACGTATTTGCTTGTTCTCAATAACAATAACTTGAAAATGTTTTTTTTTAAGGGAGGGTTAATTGCTGACTGCCGTTCCGGAATTTATACGTCAGCTACAGAAGGCCAAAGCGTATTAAGTCAGCGTTTGAATGGGACTCGAGCACTGTATGATCGAACGCCAGTTGTAGCCGAGCGCTCACACAGCATGCACTCGAGTCTAATATGCGACCCGCGCCGCCTAGAATTCAGCACTACGGATTCCCATCTGGGTGCTGTTGCGTCCTCGAGCATAAGGTTCAGCAGCTTAAGTGAATCTTACGATTTCATGATCGGTTTCAAACGGCGGATGTCGGCTTGTTTCGCTGATGCGGGTTTGCGGGCTTCTGTCGAATGATGGGTCGCGAGACGGCGAGGTTCACGAGGGCACTGAGGTCACGTGATCGCGCACGTGCAGGGCGAATGAGAATGATAGCGCAAACCCAATTAAGACTTAAAAATTAAATTCCGGGAGGACCTCTTCTCTTAAGTTAGAATGAAACAGTTCGTCCACTTTTGGTAAACATAAATGATAAAGAGCTCTTGACGTTTATCACCTTTTTTATATGTTCAGTCGCACACAACAAAAGATATGCAAACAAACGAGTAGCGCTCAAGTGATTTGGTGTTAGTAGATCTACCTCGCAAATTTTCATCTTATCCATGCGCCGGGTCGACGAAGTGCACGACCGAATGCGCCGTAGTGGTCGGCTTTCAACTGCAGAGTGACTGGTGTAATCGAACTGTTTTATAACGCGAGCGATGTTTTAAAACATGTTTTCAAAGTTTGGGAAGAAGACGACATGGAGGGGGTTGTGGGCATGTTTATACAGCCTAGAACGTAGTTTGCCTCAACGGGCGACGTGTCTCCTATGCTGTATAGATGAGCAAAATAACCAGTGCAGTAAAACCGCTAGCTTGGGGTCTTTAATGTGCATCACGCAGTAGTGATACACGACAGTACGCTGGTACGATGCTCATCCAGATCGAAACGGGCAGGGGTGCGGATTGAACCCATTCCTGGGATGTGCAGCGCGAGATTTCGCTCGACGTGGCTGCGAGCTGGTGTGCATGCACTAGACCACTCGGCCACCGACACGGAGGACGATCGCGTAGCCCGCGTCGGCGCTCGCGGAGTGATACGCGAGTGGCCCATCCGGGCACTCCGGACCAGACAACAACGCGTAACAATGGCTTGCGAAAGGTCGACGTTTTCAACGGCTACTACATTCTACCGATAGCATACAGAGAAACAGGAGACACATGACAGGACGACGGCGCATGCACGCACGGCGTGTCGCCGCACTATATGTTCTCTGCTCCTTACGACGCAGCACGCCGCCTCCCAGCCACGCCATCCGCGCATACGGGGCTCTTGCAGAAGCGACGGTCGCTTCCCGCAGTGCGGCCTTGGATCCCATATGGCCACTAAGGAGCACCATTGCGGTACTTTGCTTCGCAAGCGGTGCATTACAAGTCGGTTCTCACATCAGCGAAGCGCTGATTAGCGCTCCTACGTGCCGTCAGCTAATTATCGTCTGCCATGAGCAACAGTTTTGACGGTGGATACAAAGCTGGTGAACGCTCCCGTCAGCACGCGTTGCGAGATAGCGCTGCTGTAGCGCTCGCTTCAGTGTGAACAGGCCTTACTCTACTTTCAACGATTGACCAACTGCTCACTATAACATCTTTCACATTCACACGATCATAGAGGTACATTTAGCTAACGTTACTAAAGTGGATAAGATTATGGTGGGCTAGAAGGGAAGGTGTGATGATGGCGCTTATGAAAGTGACTTAGTTATTCAGTGTGCGGAGCTGTGGTGGATTATAGCGAGGCGGAGAGCCACCGATGAGTGGATAGCAGCGCTACCTTGCACAACAGGGAATAGAAGGTGAAAGAAGTACACTGAGGGCCTTCACCACGACCTGCTGTACTTACAGTAGGCCGTGGACTTCACAGAACTTAACATAGCTTCACTGCAGCCTGTCCTCATTGAGTCGAACTCAATGTGCCGTTCCCAATCTCATTATGGCACACAAGCAGCGACAAACACACTGTTGCTTCTCAGAGCTGCAACACTAAACGCTTACAAAGTCAAAGTCAGGAAGCAAAAACAACAACAACAACAACAACAACCAGCAGCAACAACAACAACAACGTCGTTTGCTGTTTTGAAAAAAAAAAAAGCTCGAAACATTTTGAGCATGGGAGCGGGATATACTTCGCACCGACAAATCCTTGGAAAAAAGGCCGACAAAGCGAGCTGCATTTCTAAGAAAAGATAATTGTGCGGCACTTCACGATTGTGATAAACGGTGAAGACTTCTTTCAGTGTTCACAGGGCGGCGGAGTGCCGTTGTGGCGCTGCTGCGGGTTGTCGAAGCTAACGCTGCGTGCTGAACCGCTGAACAGCCTCGCTATTTCCTCCGCTGGACGAAGCGAGTGATTGTCACACCTTCCCTTCTATACTCCGTTCACTACAGCCAAAGCTAGCTCGCGCTCCGAGCTTTGGGACATGCTTACAGTGCTCGTACTGCAGAAGAACACTTAAAAGCAGCGATCTCGACCTCTCGTGCTTGTGGCCTTGGCTACACCCACCATAATAGGGGGATTGGTACACGGCCGAATGGGCCAGCAGATAGTCACTGGATCCTGGGAAAGTGGCGCCATTGCCTTCTCTGCCTGCTAGCCGGACACACCAAATGCTGACATACAGACAAGCAAGCCTCGCAGCGCAATTGGCTGATCGGTCTCAGTTGCCATGGCAATGGCCATTTCGGTAATTTAAATCTTCGAAGCTTTGAAAGGCCGTTCTGAACCAGTCGCGCCAAGATCGCGATGGAGCAGCATAGTGCTGAAAGTGCTTTTCTCGGCGCGTTTTTGGTGCTGTGTATGAAATCAGCTTATCGCAATCAAGCTGATATCCACAAATCTCTTACACTTACAGATTGTTTTCTTTGCGCATTGAAGACAGTAAAATTATTTTTAATGGCGCCAAGCACCGAAGCCGCGAGAGGTGGCGGTGTGGAAATGTGCTTTTGATTCGCCGGTATGTGGATTACAAAATATCGATATTTAAGAAATGTTTTCATGAAGCAACCTGTTACCGGGAATTTTAATCCACGCACCCAGAATTGAGAGGTCGGGGAGGAACCATGGAAGAAACTGCTCATTCCATGTACCAAAATGGCTACCATATGGAGAGCTTGGCGCTACTTTTCAGGATACACTGACTTTAGGCTAACGCACACCGGCTCGCAGCCCGTAGCACGAAAACTCGCGCAGCAGAACCCAGGGATTCTGGGTTCAATCCATATCCCTGCCCGTTTAGATCTTGATGAACATCGTATACTGGCGTCCGGTCGTGTATCACTACTGCGTGCTGGACGTTAAAAACCCCAGGCTAGCAGTTGTGCTGCACTGGCTAAATTTCTCATCTACCAGGTGTCTTAAAGGGATACTTCAACGAAATCTGAAATATTCCCGTCGTGTTCAAAAATAGGTTGAATATGATCCACAATATCCGTAAATGACAATCGCACGTTTGTATTTTGATCCTGGTGGCTGTATTTTTCGTTATAAACGGCCCACTCTGGCAAGCGCTCGGAGAAGGCCCAGCTTAGAGCACGTGACATCTAATGCAATCGTGACGTAGGTCGTCTCGAGACGAGCAAAGCTACGGCGAGGCTAACGTCGAGAGCATGGCATAGTCGTTCCAGCCACCGAGGCGGCTGCTTTTGTACGAATTTTGAGTGACGGGTTAACCTTCTATAATCTTGTAGGGGGACAATAGCGACTTCTGCGACACACAAAAGGGATTCTCGGGAAGAGGGGAGTTCCTCGTTCCATTCTTCTTTCGTCGTGGCCGGAGGCGAGACAACCTCCGTCACTAGCTGCTCAAGGTTCCTAGACGGGCATTACAAACGAGGCGTTAGCGACATCCACCAGGGCCCGTTTGCTCGAAGCTGGTTAACTAACCGCAGTTAACCGGATTTCCCTACGAGGGGGAATTTTAGGTCATGTGACCGGCAGAGTAAGGACGGCGGGGAAACATGGCGGTGCCCCAGTGAGTGAGCGCCGCTCCCTTTGGAACTAATACGTCGTTGTAGCTTCAATATCGGGCGCCTTTGTCAGCAATGAATGGTGCAGGAGGCTTTCGATTTGCCTTACCTCACTTAAAACGCAAAGCATGAGCAATGACCTCGCCGCATTTTTTAGATAGTCTTTTGATTCTGGCAATTCCTAAGCCTAAATGAACGCGATAGTTGTCGGCATGGCAACGTCTTTGAAAAGTGGATTGCCTTGACTCAATCGGCCGGGTACTGATATACTTCGTTTCAGCTTACGTCCAGACGCAGCCAATGCTACAAGCGCGAGCGTGTGGCCCTGAGCAGTGTTTGCACTGCACGAGCGCGCGCGCTTGACAGGGACGCTGAAAGCTAGGAGCTCGCGCTTGTAGCATTGGCTGCGTCTGGACGTAAGCTGAAACGAAGTATAGCACACAAAAGCGGACAGCATCGCAGCATTAAGCCATAAGAACAATAACTCTATGATAAGAACGCAGAAGAATGAACCACAGAACAAGAAGCCATATCATGGTAGGTTATCCCCACCTTTAAGCTGCCAGCACAGCCGTGTAAAGAGAAAGCTTGGTCGTTGGGAGGCGCGGGCAGAGTCAGGGCGTCCACCAGACGCAGAAGGAGGGCTTGACATACTCTCTTGGCCAACCAGAAGCCGAAAAGAGTCCCCTAGCGGTGGTAGCGAGAAACTGTTTTAATCATAGGTATATGGTTTTAATAAGCGCGTAAGAGTTAAATGTAGTAACCCTTTATGGTTGAAAATAGGGTGCACGTGATGTTTCGATTCATGAACATGCAGAAAGATGTAAGAAACGAATGTGGCGCTCAACTCTGTTTTGCTCGAACAGAGTGTGACCGCCTGGCGTACGGATTATGTCGATCGTTCCGCTAGTCGCGCCCTTCCACCATGATTTTGGATGACCGTGACTGAAACATCACGTGCGCCATATTTTCAATCACCGAGAGTTACTCCGACGCACTTATTAAGTTTGTTTCTCGCGACCACCGCCAGGATATTATTTCCGGCGTCTGGTTGGCCACATTCGAATTTGTGAAGACGCTCTGGAAAAGGCCCAGCACTCTTTCGGCCAATGGCGTCTCCATATTTGTGTCCTATACTTCCCAATGAATGGCCAAACTCTCTGTATACGGCTCTGGCTGCCAGGGACTACATCTATATGCCATATCTGTGTGCGCGACCGCTGACCGCGTCCTCATGGCGAGCTTCCACAGTTCTTTTGCAACATGCATTCCACACCAGGAAGATTGCCGGTCTTAGCAACCTATTAATGTGAGCTCGTTCTGAACATGCGCTCGAAACAGCACCCACAAATATGGCGTCCAGTGAATGCTCTTTATACATGGCTTGCACATGACGCCATCGCGCCATGCTGATGGTCATTCTTACTTGTTCTCGTCGAGAGAAACGAATTCGCCTGTGCTAAATCTACTCAGCAGCGAGGCCAACATAATGGCAGCTCATACGACATCAGTGCAGGTCATATATAGAAGTAACGCGTATTTTTAGCCTTTCGAGTGCTTTCATGCATTTAATAGACCCATAGGGAGTCTTCACTGGACGCCATATTTGTGGGTGCTGTTTAGAGCGCATGCTCAGAACGAGCTCACATCAATAGGCTGCTAAGACCGGCACTCTTGATGGTGCGGAATGCACGTTGCAAAAGAACTGTGGAAGCTCGCCATCAGCACGCGCTCAGCATTCGCGCACACAGCTATGGCCACCAGTGGATACTCCCTATTGCTCTATTACCCAAGCATCAAGGAGAATGCCGGGATTGGTGTTCCACGCGCCGCACGTGCTGGCGTCAGCAGTAGTAACTTTTCTAAAGCAAATACCTATAACAAATGGCATATTGTACGCGCGTTCGTCAACGCTTGATTTTAGTGATTTACTTCGAATCTTTTATACAGGGAAGGCGTGCGCGTGTGGCGCGTGGAACACCAATCCCTGCATTCTCCTTGATGCTTGGGTAATAGAGCAAATGGTTTATTGGTGTCGGTGGAAACCTCATATCTCTTATCGAAGAACTAAATAAGCGTGCCTCCGATGACGCAGTACACGACTCGTTAATTTGAATGCAAAACATACACTGACTTATAAGTGCATCATTCTGCGTATATAGAACGTCATTTTGCAAAACATTTTACAAAAAACAAAAAGAGCAACGTTATCGCAGGTGTTTCGCTCCAACTGTTTTTGCTCGTACCTTCAAAGCTCGTTTGACGTTTTCAGTGCGCTGCTGCAGCCGAAGAGGACAGGATGGATGGCGCATACCCGGTAAGTGCCTCTTCGTTGCCACTCGTAAAGGGACCCCGCAACGATTTTCTGACTATGGCCAATTAACTACGGGAATTAATCTGTCTCGCCTATAGACCGAAGCACAGAAAACGAGAATAATCCCTGGATAAGGGGAACAAGAGGTACAAAGGACAAACACAAATCTCCAAGCACAGCTGTGACTGGTGCGCGACCGAAAAAATCCGCCTGGTCCCACGTTTTCCTGCGCGCGCTAGTTTTTATTTTTAAAAATGAAGCAAATCCAAGGTCAAATGGCCCTCAACGCTCACGTCGTGTTTCAAGTGACGTCTCTGGGGACCACCTGGTTTTCCGGTTGGATTTTCTTGTCAGAGACCCCAGCGGTTCCCTCTGCGATTGTCGACTTTTCAAGGATTAGCATCGCTCAAAGAACGCTGACTTGTTGACTCCCACGTGTACCCCAGTTACGTGCCACCAAGGTTCCCGTGACCGCCACACACGGCTGCAGATCGGAAAATAATTCATTCTTTCCTTTGCGATTACGCAGCGGAATAGCAGTTTTTTCTGTGGAAGGCGGCGCGTTTTTTTCTCACTTGTGCCTAGATAAAAATATGAAAAAATGCAAATTCTTTAACGTTAAGAATTGTTGTATTACCCCTTTGAGGTAGATTCACACATTTGCGATTTCTTACGGCCTTAAAACCACTTATAATATCTTACGACCCGAGAACATACAGGTGCCATCTATCGGGTAGGTGTGAAACACTTGGCGTTCCCGTATGTTTACTTTTTTTGTCCCCATCATTTTTTTCTCGATAGATAGTACGCACGTTTTATCTCGCGAATACTGCGAAACCTTCGCCTTAGTGAAGTGCAGTTCCAAGGTCACCTCCGAGATGGCGCCAGTGTTCTCTCTAGACGTAAGAGACCCCAAGAGCTCGGCCGTAAGCAACCGCAAGTTTGTGAACGTGCCCTCACATCCGGGTTATTCATTGGGCCTTGCTAAATCCACTAAATAAACTACGTCTCAGAGGATGTGTTTACGAAATTTTCTTGATCTCACTCCTAAGGCAGTGTTGTGCCCGTTACCGAAAAAAGTAACGAAATAGCGTTACTCGTTAGTTTGGTAAAAATTAACGCGTTATTGAGCTACGTTACTTTTTTACAAACGTAACGATATACCGTTACCGTTACTTTTCAAAAATAACGAACGTTACTTTTACGTTACTTTTACGTTACTTTTGTGTTCGAGTACATATGTTTGGCAGAGATGTGTTCGCTTACAAACATGCCTTCGGTCTCGTGAAAGAGAAAACTATTCAATATTAGCCCAGCTGCTTAATATATTAGATTATAACCATGGTCGACATGTTTGCGGAATGCGTTAATGAACTTATTAAGAAGTTCTGGGAGCGCTAGCACTGGCATAAAGCAACGAGGGCAGTGAAACATCAGCAAGTTCTAAAAAATACCCGCGATCTGTCAACATTGTGAAAAGCGAGCTGAAGAGAAAACTAATTATAATCGAGAAACGTACTCACCTTGATGTGCTTTTTCAAGTTAGAACTAGACGTCTTTGATGCGCGAAGCAGCTTAATTTTCGGCATGCAGAGTAGGCATTGAAACTATAAATTATCTAATTCCGTCTCCTTTAGTTGATATATTTCCTTCAGTCCTGGCCATGGCGACGGAGTTTCGTTATTCATGTCCATCTCACACGCAGAATGAGTCGGAGATGGTAGTCAATCGGCTTTTATAAACTACAGCATGCGAACGGGGACTGCTGGAACACAACCAGCCAACCAACACCCCTCATCTTTACGCCGGTTTTAGTAACAGTCCGGTTCATACTATTACCAGAGACTGATTTACTTCACTATGTGGAACAGGACACCGGTTACCAGCACACTGGTTATAATCACTTGCTGCCTCTTACCAGCAATAGCTCTTAGTTTTTCTGCGAAAAAAAAAAGGTTTCGTGTTTGTAAGTTCTCTTTCCAGGTTTAAAACTTTTTTATTTTTTTATTATGACCTTAGGGAAGTAAAGACTAATCAAGCGAAAGATTCTTCTGTGTACAAAAGTGGGTCAGGAACTTTCAGGCAGCGAGGGGGAGAGCAAGAATAAAAAATTCCACAAAGGTTTTTTTTTTGTAACTAGAGAAACGAGCAAATCGCTTCGCCACTAGTTGTCCACTGTTTTAAACGGATGTCTCTCTCTCCCCCCCCCCCCCCCCGCTGTCCACCTCTGCTGCACAAAGCAGAGGGGGAAGAGGAGGAGGGGAGGGGAGGGGGCTGTAACGCAGTCGTTCGTTCAAGCCTTGTGGGTAGTGACACTATAGAAAAAAAAAAAAAGGAGGACGAACGGAATTAGCTGGTAGCCGAAGGTTTGTTTCGCCTTCGAGAAGCGAGATAAGGTCGCCTTTTAACGGATGTCTCTTTTAATCAGAAAGTTTTTTTTTTTTTTTAAAGTTTACTGTGACGGATGCTGGTTCCGTGCAGCGATAAGCTTGTGCAGGATTTTGAGATGGATGGGTGAATAGATGGACTGATAAGTGGAAAACCCACCGTTTTAGGAAATCGAAGGTTCAGAAGTCTTAGCAGCAAGATACGGCATTGCCTGGGCATTGCGTGCTCGAGCGCAAGTAGTTGCCCCTCGAGCAGAGAAGCTAGATCCTCCATTGAGCTTAGTGACCTAAATTTAGTTCCCCTAACGTCTCCAGTTTTATGCACAAGATTGCTATTCTAAACGTTAGATCAGGCGTCGTGACCTTTTCCCAAATACCTAATGTATTTCACCAGTTTTGGTCAAAAGTAACGAGTAACGAGTAACGTAATTTGATAGCCGATACCGTAAAAAAGTAACGAAAATACTTTACTCGTTAGTCATTCAGAATACTAACGAGTACGTTACTGCGTTAGCGAAAAATGTAACGCGTTACCAGTAACGTCGTTACTAGTAACGCGTTACCTCCAACACTGCTTCGGTAAGGGTTCTGTACCTTGGCGTTCCAAGAACCTACCCGCGTCCAGCGCTTCCTCAATCCGCGTTGTCACGTGACATGACCCGCCGGAGTAACGTGATCTCATTAGCATGATCACGATCAGTGTTGGCATCAGCACTCACATTTCCCGGTGCTACTGTGGGCGCCGCCATTTTGGTACTTAGTGCAGATCTGGCACAACTGACGGAGGTTACGATTCAGAAACACGCTCTCAAGCCTTAGATGCGACGTCACGAACTCTTTCACAGGAAGCCATGAAATGAACTTTGTGCTGGGATGAATTTGGATTTTACGAATCTCATATTACAGCGGAGCTCATAAGGACTAAGTTCTGGGCCGCCGGACAAGAAACCTTGACACAACGCTCTGGACAGCTACCTCCATTATGAGCGATGGTGGAAGCCATGACAACCGGATCGCCGGTTGTCTGGTTGCGCCCATAGGATGGCGGCACATAATACGGCTCCACTGCTCTGCCTTCTTCACCAGAGTGGAAAGGCTGAAAGTTTTTGTTTAGTGGGTTAAAATATAACTAGTATCACGAAGGTAAAGAGGTCAAAAACCTGCTTTTCGATACAAACTTTGAAAAATATAGCGGACTATTTCTTGCCTCCTTTCCTTTGAAAAGCTCTCCCCGTTTTCACTGTGATGCATCCGCGATGGTCAAGCACGTCAGCCGAGGCTAAGCTCACGCATTGGATCGTGTCACTACGGACGTACGCTGTCGTCAATAGTCAAACCGTCGACGAATATTTGGACTCGCGTTCAGTAGATGAGTATACCGTGAGCAGCATTTATGAACAAGTTCCGCAGTGTACTTAAACACGATGGCACGGTTGGGGCCATCGCATCTGCGTACCAAAGGCACGCGCTTAGTGTATCCGCTGTGACAGTTTTCATTTCGCTTTTTCAGTTGGGATCAAAGCTCAGGAGGAAGAGCGTTGAAGGAATAATTTCACGGCTCCCCCAGCATTCCTGGAGGACGGAAAACCGCTTCCTGCGACTTTCGGACAAAGCTGCCTCGGCAAAGTGCTTAACCATAATTAGAAAGGATGAAAACCGGCCGGAGCGTCGTTACTTTAGGTACCCGTAGCTTCGTATGGACAGACTTGAAGGGTACCTCGGTACAAGTAATCAAATTACTTGTAATGGGTTGGCCTAGCTGAATGAATTTAATAACCATTTTGAATACATTTTGTTAGGAAGCAATCACCACAGTGATTTGTAGCACTTTCGGAAAAAGCTAAAATTGCTTGTAACTGTTACTATTTTTTCTTACCATTCTTAATGGCGCCTTTTGTAACAAGTTTCCTCCATAGGGATCCTTGAGTCAAGTTTCCGACAGAGTTGTGGCTTAACGAGGTGCGTGGACTAAGGAGGATAGAAGTTGGTTGCCGTTAGACGTCACTAATGGACAGTACGGACCATCCGTTCCTCAAACAGGCAGAAAACTCTGCCGAATCTTGAAAACTCTGAATTAACCGGAAGAGCAACGGTTACTTTCTTGAAGTAACGGTCAATGACTTTTCCCGTCCAAGTAATTTAATTCTATTCACTTTTTTAAACAGCAAGTGTGATTAGGGAGTTTTAGTAGATGTTTTCCAGGCCCCGCTACCGCTACGGGCGCGCGCTGAGCACGCATGGAGCGGCAGCGCGAAAACTTTCCCTCTGCAAATGGCGTGACCGAAAACGCGATGCCACAAGCTCTCTGTTGTGATCGTGCACCGAGTAACGTGTACAGTTTGCCGGTTGGTGGTGACTGTCTTATATCAGACTCAAAACTATAAACCTATCGACGGAAAAAAATGCTCGCTTAGGCTGGCAAGTACGCTGTGGCCAGATGTCAACAACGCCCAGATAACAAAGCCGTGTCCAGCAACTTAGCTCTCCGACGACCAAGGGGCTGCGCGGTGGCTGTTGCCTCTCGGCACTGCGCGCGCTGCGCAAACGCTTCACTTCACGGGAATCTGGTTTCTGCGCACGCGCACCGCCCATACCTGTAGCGGGCAAGCGCAGACCTGTTTCTAGACAGCGTGTTAGCGGGGCGCAAAGTTCGTCTGCTTCTTCCAGCACCGGGGTTGCGATGATGTCAGAGCTCCAAACTCCGATTGGCGGATCGAAAAAAAATAGCGGGTAGACCGGGCTCTCAAGGCATCTAGCATCGAAGTCTACCACACTATCCCTTCAAACAAAGCCAATCAGAGCTCGGCGTCGTTCACGAGCGTCACCAGAACTCCTGGTGCAAGAAGCAGACAACTTGCTCACCGCATAGATGCTACGAATTTGCGGTGTCATATACAAAAGGCGAAGCAGCGTGTTTCGCAGATTGGGCACGAGGCGCTGCGTCAGCGTTGGGATGACTCGTGCTCGATCACCGAGGACGCGAGTTCGAACAGAACGGCCTTGTGATCTAGAAGGCCGTGTAGAGCTCATTGAATTTATACTCCGCTTTCGCTTTGACGCTTCTTAAAGGGGGACTCAAGCGGTTTTTGGGGAAGCTACTTTTTGGTGCGATGGCGTTAAGGAAGTGTCAGTGAATGAGTCTCTTCAGTTTTAAAAGGCAGAACCGCCTATTAATCACGCAGGAATAAAATACGTGCGGACTCTTTCCTGTACTTGCGAGGACCAATGAAATTATCGTATGTTTGAAAATTTTGGCGGCCTTTGTAAAGTTTCGCTAAAGAAACAATTTTCAGTTTATTTAAATATGTTGTGCATGATAATTTCACAAGACGTAAAATAGTTCTAGTTTAGAATACGCGATACTGCAATTATCGTTTCACAAACAAGGGACTACGTTTTCTCCTTGCCGTCCTCCGCGGGGGTGAATTTCCCGTTCCCCCGGGATGCGCGGAAGCGCACGTATCTGCGCGCACATGGCGTCGGTGTTGATCATCGACGTGGACGGCGTGGTGAAAGCTCATCGTTCCGCGTAAAAGCGCTATCCTTGACTGTGAATTTTCGTCGTGTGTCGTTATGATAACCCAGCACGTACTAGAAGGGAAGATCCACCCACTCGTGCGGCGATGTCGTGGCGGCACTCTCAAGACAGCAGAAACGCCCGTGCCGTCGTGTTTGTTTACTTCGACTACAGTGGTGCTTTCTAAGCATTTGTGTCCTCGAACATCGCCCGGATTTCTTATTTGGCGCATTTCATGCGTGTGCTCAAGTTCAAGGTATTACTGGCGCGTACCGTATAAAGGACGCGAAGTTTCACGCGTTTTCATCACCGGAGAAAAGTTATTAGTGTTAGCAATCCTGAACGCTCGCAACGTCTATCTGATCACGAAATCATATTTCTACGTTGCTATATCGCTGCTAAGATTACATTGTCTTTTATAATCGTAGAAAATGCGTGTGGCGATATTTGTACTATTGCAATGTCGTGTATAGAGTCGTGATCGTCCAAGACGGCGTACGGCATCTTTTTATTTTCTTTTTTTCATCCACTGTACCCTGCAAGCCTATCAAGAAAAATCAATAATAAAGCTTTAGGCTATAGAAAACTGTCTGTCTCTATTCTGTTACGGCATTGAGTAGCAGTGCGTCCCCTTTTAGAGGGGCCGCTGAAACAGCTGACGGCGACCCGCTGTGCTTGTAGTAATTTCAGGTGTGTACGCGCGGCGCAGAGCTGTCGTTCCGGTCGCTCCGGTTGCAACGGACGCAGTCGTAGGTACGCGCTCGTTGCACATGTCTGAACCAGCCTTCCCCCGTCCTCCCGAGGCGAAAGTCAACGTGGCGACATCGTTTGACATCACGTAACAGAGGTAACGCTGCGATGTCAAACGTTGGTTTGGTTACGACTTGCCCCAACCGCAAATCGAAGAACGCCCGAAAAGGTCTGCGTTTCATCGTCCTCGGAACCCGAACAGGACTCCGAAGCGCTGCTATCGTCCACATCGCACGTCGGAGTGGCGTCATAGGAAATCATCCCCAGGTCGGCTGTCCGCCGAAGAATTTCAACCTCCAACGGCATCAGATCCTCGAGCGTAGAGAACGCCGCCATGATCGAAGCTCGAATGTCAAAGAGGTTCGGCCGATGCGGCTACCTCGGGATCACTGCGCGACGGAACGTCGTCCAACGCCATTGGCCCGAGATACTTTTGATAAGCGTGCGAGGACCAATGAGAGTGGTTTCGTTTTCGGATGGATCCGAGGTTTGGCGGCCTTCAATTACATTTTATTAAAGAAATAATCACCGTATGACTATACTATTTGGTTTTTAGGGATACTTGGGGCGTCTAAATTCAGCTGTCATCATCAAAACACGAACTCAAAAACCACTTGAGTGTCCCTTTAAAAAATCCTAGCCATAGGAGCCGACTCGTATCTTTTTGTCTTAAGAATTCAGCTTATCGCACTTGTCTTGGATAAAACTATACTCCGTTTCACCTTATGTTGTACCCACAGACAAGGCTAGAAGCGCGAGTTCATAGCGTTGGGAGCTATACTCTTAACGCACGAGAGCTTGAGCCGCCGAGAGGTGCCCTAGGGCAAGGAGCCTGCGCTTGTAGCCTTTCCTGCGGTACATCATGAGGTGAAACAGAGTATAAACGTCAACTGCACTTATTGAAAAAAGAAAGAAAGCAAGAAGATTCGTGCAACGATTGCCATGGGACAGGCGGCGATCCTTCAGCCGCCTGTAAAGGTGTATCCACACGACGGACCAAATTGCTCTTTGGTCCGCGGGCTGCGCATCACGTGATCCTAGCTGTCACCGGTTTTCGAGGTCCGCCGGCGGTCCGCGGCCCTCGCTTCTGAGAAATGCCAGCGGACTTTTCTCGCCCGGACCTTGGCGGCGGACCGCGGCGTTTTTAGTATAATTGAAGCGCCAAGTCTGGCAACAAGCTGGCTTTTGACCGCCAAATATTGAAGACGAAGAAGACGAACCTTTTGTTGTGCGACGAAAAGAGTTGACTATACTTCGTTTCGGCTTGGGTCCAGACGCAGCCGATGCTACGAGCGCGAGCGTGTGGCCCTGAACAGTGCTTGCATTGCACGAGCGCGCGTGCTTGGCAGGGACGCTGAAAGCCCGGAACTCGCGCTTGTAGCATCGCCTGCGTCTGGACCTGGGCTGAAACAAAGTATATGCAGACCAAGATATTTCCTGCACATCCAGGGCTTCATCCAGCATGCCCTTTTCGGTTCACTTAAGTCCTCCTCGTCCTCAATAGTCAACGCCAGGGCCACCGCGGCCAAACGTCTCTTTCGTTCAACCTCCATCTTGGCTCCTTACAAATAGCCTCAAAGCAGCTCGCTGCATGCGTTTGGTGGAGCTGTGAGTTCGAGGGTTAGACCGGCCCGTTCGCTCTGTCGTCTGCTCTTTTGGTCCGCCGTGTGGATGCTCATTGCAGCCGGGCGGCCCGCGGGCCGCGCAACACGTGATCAATCGGTCCGCGGCCCGGTCCGTCATGTGGATACACCTTAACCTGTCCAGAGAGCTTCGTGAAGTCATTGACGGCATCCCCAGCCAGCTTAGTGGCGGGCGAGGGTGATCGGGCCCCGCTGATGACGTCACTTTTGCTAGTTTTTTTTTCTCCTCTCTCGCCCTCTCCTACCGTCGGCGCGCCGCAAGGCGACAGATCTACGCCGTAAATATTTTTAATTGGCTATTACGAGGCTCCTACTAATAAGATTGAAAATAAATCTTGAGACACACAACTTTTAAGGTGTCTACATTACGACGTTTACTGTTTGTTCAAATTCGATGACCTCTTCGGCTTCCCTATTCGCGACTCCAACTAACTATAGGTGGCGCCACTCATTTTCCAAGATGGCGGGTTTAGTGAGGGTCAGAGATGCCTGCCGCTGCTGAGCCTGTCTAGTGTGCTGGCTTCACTGAGCGACATAAATTATTTCTGGTAATACGAGGAAGCTAGGGTGTTATGAGCGCAGGTCACCTCTTTAACCTGAAAACAAGAACGGTGTTTAGCGTATTATTTACGGAAGGATGCGCGTTTTAATTCTGGAGCGAAACCGAAACTTACCTCTATTTTGGATTTAATTTCTCGATATAGGTCTTAATTTCGGATTCTTTCATGACTCAAGATGTGTCTCACTTCGTAATTATTTACTTAGAAAAGTTGTTCGCAGAAACTTTATTTTGTGACATACATGTTCGATCCAGGCTGATATTTGTAGTTGTTGAAAAAATCAGTGCTGATATTTGTGCGTTCTCGCTGCCTTTTTCTCGCTCAGATAATTGTCATGGGAAATAATGAACTGCGGGCCTTTTAATTGTTTTTTGGGTATTTAGATGAATAATTGGTTTAACATTATTCCCAGCACAAGAATAAGAAAATAATTCCAATTTTTACAATATGTCCAGGAAACCCATAAATTAATAAACGCTGCTCTCACTGCAGTAACCCAAAGACGGAATCCGAGTCATACAGCTGAAGTGTGTGTGTGTGTGTGTTTTATAGCACTGCGTGACGCGTAGGACTTCATATTACATCCAGTGTTTGACTGTTTGTCTATCTTGATAACGATGTCAGAGTTTTTCATATTCTAAAAAGAAAACAGAATTATACCTTTCTGGAAAGACTATTATGGTTAAATAGCCTATTCTCGTGATATTGGCGTTAATTGGAGGCATACATTGCCGCGATTTGTATTAATAATAATAATATTAAAATTCACATATTTGAATAAATAATTTTTCAAGCTCTAATATATTTTGTTGCTTATGATCTAATTTTAAACGCGCGAAGAAAGATGACAATGAAAAGTGTGCTAATTATCATCACTGGTGCCAATTGCAGCATTTTTAATTACCAATAAAATAAAAATATTCTAAAATCAATGAAAACATTCTAGCTAATGTGAGAAATCCATGTAAAATTTCATTAATTGTGGGTAAAGTATATTGTGCTATCAAAGTCGCGACTTTTGACAATCGGCGAAACGTCCAAAGTCGCCGCCAATAAACTTCCAAACCAAATGCCCCCCCCCCCAAAAAAAAATATATATATATATATATATATATATTTTTTTAATTACTAGTTTTTTCATAACATTTATTTACTTTTGTATTTGCTCGCCGTCGTTTTGCCAATCTCAGCCTTTCCAGTTTGAAGGAACGCCTACCTGCTTGCACGTCTGCTCACTGCAGCACGTTTCATTGGCGTTGGAAGCCGGTGAAACAGTAGTGAGTTTTAATATTGCGTATACGAGCGAACTCAAGCCCCATGTGTTTGCGTTAGCTTTGCGTGTTCCACACTGCGCGTGCGCGGAGCCCAAAATTGCGGTCTTGAATGGCGCATGGCGATGAGGCGCACGCACAACGTGGGGCACGCAACTCTAACGCAAACGCACACCGCTTGCGTTTGCTTCTTTGCGCGATACTAAAACTCTCCAGTAAGGTACAATCCCATACCGGCTGCAGCACTACGTTGGGACAGTGAAGAGTGTTGTTTGCATTCGGAAATGACACTTCGCGAGCCATGATCGCGAGCAGTTCCGCCGTGCCCGCTGAGCAGGAGAATCGGGCGACCCTCACTAGAGCGCTTCCCATTTCCGCCGCGGGAGGGCGAGCGTCGAGCTGGAGACGCTCTTGGCTCCTTACAAATAGCCTCAAAGCAGCTCGCTGCATGCGTTTGGTGGAGCTGTGAGGTCGAGGGTTAGACCGGCCCGTTCGCTCTGTCGTCTGCTCTTTTGGTCCGCCGTGCGGATGCTCATTGCAGCCGGGCGGGGCCCGCGGGCCGCGCAACACGTGATCAATCGGTCCGCGGCCCGGTCCGTCGTGCGTGGGTACACCTTAACCTGTCCAGAGAGCTTCGTGAAGTCATTGACGGCATCCCTAGCCAGCTTAGTGGCGGGCGAGGGTGATCGGGCCCTGCTGATGACGTCACTTTTGCTAGTTTTACTCTCCTCTCTCGCCCTCTCCTACCGTCGGCGCGCTGCAAGGCGACAGATCTACGTCGAAATTTTTAATTGGCTATTACGAGGCTCCTACTAATAAGATATGAAATAAATCTTGAGACGCACAACTTTTAAGGTGTCTACATTACGACGTTTACTGTTTGTTCGAATTCGATGACCTCTTCGGCTTCCTATACACCAGCTCATGTTTACAACGACAAACCGGACAGAGTGCCTCGTCACACGCCGCGCTTTTGCTTGAGTGGTGACAGTCTGAGCCATTTTTCCCGCCAATCGTTTTTTTATGCGTTCTGAAGTGCGCGCAGTCGCAGTATCACTCAGCTCAGAGCGCGTAGCTTCGGCTAATGCATAGACGCATCTTGCCGCCCAAGTCACGCACCGGTGGCAGAGCGTCAGCAGCTGGCACATTCAGGGCAACAGTAGATATACTCACCTGAGACAGACAGACGCATGCAGACACACCTAAAACCGGAGCGCCCGGGGCGCCCCAGCGACTCCACTGGCGCCGCGCATGCGCGATGGGGTGTGGGCAACAAGCTCGCCGTCGCCCATAAACAAACCATTGAAATGCGATGTTATCGGCGCCAGCCTGAGTACCCCTGCCCTTTATCACTTTCGAATTGTTGATTCTACGTCTTCCTGGCAATGTCTGACTACATGAGCGGCGTCAGCGAAATTAACGAGGCTCGTTACACCGCAAAACTTCGCGTGAATAATCTGACATGCGGCGATTCATTCCGCGTGGACGCCGCAGAGAATGTACGCTAAAGCCTGATTCACATGATGAGATTTCGCTCGCAATTTTCAGTCGCGACGCCGCTCGGGCTGCAAAAGCGTGAACCGTAGCTGAGATGGTCGACGTCGATACTGAAAATCGCAAGCAGAATCGGACGAAGTGAATCAGGCATAACAAGTCGGTGATGGCCGCTGGTAACAATAATCTACATCTTGTATCTACTGTTTACGTCGAGCCTGCTTACCAACATTCAAACTTATGTCTTTTGAGGCCTGTACTTACTTCTTATCGCAAGTACCGGGACAACATTTGGTCTACGGGCCGGTGTCGTCTAAAAGAGCAGACGACAAGCAGAAGCGTTTGAAAGAGCAGACGACAGTTCGAACGATCAGACGGCCGTTCGAACTTCAAGACGCACTGAACGTAGTCCGCAGGTGGGCCGTACAACCTGACGGTTTTCCGGCGTTCATGTTGGAACAAAACAAATAAATCTGATGACCACAAGTATCCGTAAATTCAACCCAAAGTGCTTCCCGCCCAAGCAATTGTGGTCCGGCGGCGTCTGGTTTACCATTTTTACGGCACATATTCACGTTCTCGGACGAACCGAGAACATGAAAACTGATCTTCAAACCTTTCTCGACTCTTTTGGAACAGTTCCAGTCGCGGCGGTTTGACGAAAAGGCATGTTTTCGTCAGGTTCCTTTCAAAACAACGCAGGAATACACGCCTCACATGGGGCCTTCCGCCCACAGCCCCAGACCGGAAGTGCGACCGACGCGCCACCACCGCGCCGTGACGTAACAGAGATGAGTTCGTGTATAAGTCCGACGGCAGTCGACGATCTGATAGAGGCCATCGGCCAAACCAATCACGCGCGCTGATTGTGCCGCAACCCTGTGTTTTTTTGTTGTGCGTGATTGAATTAGCCAGTGATAGCGAACCCACAAAGACAACGACCGACGTGACGTTGCACTTTTGGCT
This sequence comes from Ixodes ricinus, assembly GCA_037355805.1. Lineage (NCBI taxonomy): Eukaryota > Metazoa > Arthropoda > Arachnida > Ixodida > Ixodidae > Ixodes > Ixodes ricinus. The sequence continues at coordinate 9,977 of JAZHYW010030562.1, read as the reverse complement.
CTGTTCGGTCGGCTCCATCGATCAAGTTTAGTGTGAAACACGTCAATACGTCTTCCGTGGCGGGTGCGCTCTGCAGTCAAGCCAATGCGGAGGGCCAGTTCGTCTGCTTCTTGAGCAGGGGTTCCGGTGACGCCAGAAAGACGCCGAGCTCTGATTGGTTCCGGTTGGAACTACAATGAGTAGACCTCAGGGGCAGCTACGCGGAGCGCAAGTTCGTCTGCTTCTTTTGCAGGGGTTGTGGTGACGTCAGAACGCCGAGCTCTGATTGGTTCTGGTTGAAGGACAGTGGGCAGACCTCCAAGGCAGCTTGCTTTGAGCGTCTACCCACTATCTTCCAATCGGAGCCAATCAGAGCTCGGCGTCTCTCTGACCGTCACCACAACCCCTGCAAAAGAAGCAGACGAACTTCCGCTCCGCATAGCTTTGAGGCCTACCGTTATCCCTCCATCAAAGCCATTCAGAGCTCGACGTTCTGAGGTCTGTGCAACCTCTGCGCAAAAAGCAGACGAACTTGAGCCCGGCAGTCGCACTGCTTGTAGCTACATCATGTAAAGAGACGGAGGTTCGTCGCACACATGACGTCAGAATTATCCTGGGACACGCCTCACGCATGTAAGAACCGTGTTTGCTTCGCACATCACGTATATGTTTCGTACCCGTCTGTGGATAGCTTTTATATGATTAATGGGGGATTATCTTACAAGCAAGAACACGCATCAAACAGAGTCTGCAGACTCTTTTGTATTGTCGGTCTGAGTGAATCCGGAGCGCTCTACTTTCCCGCAAAACACTCGGTATAGCACAAATTGCTGCAATTCATGGAGGGAACTCGGCGAACAACGAGGCTAATGATAGGGTTAAAAATAAAAAAAAATAAAAAAGCGAACTGCGTTGTGGCACCGAGCATATGATGAAACGTCCCGCTTTATGCCACAGCGCAGAGTGCATTGGCTTTTTTTTTCCCCTAGTTGTAAACATATTATTAGCCTCGTTGTTTGCCTAGTTCCCTCCGTATATAGGTTGCAGCAATTGCTGCTTTCCCAAACGTTTTGCGAGAAAGTAGATGTTGTGAATGTTTTCCATATAGCGTAGAGATGGTATAATCACCGATATCATAAGAAACGCACCACTTCTTCCTTGTTGGCTTGTTCCTCGCAGGTCTTATCGCATAATGTCGTTATTTTGTGGGCTGCGGAGTAATGTTAAGATGCTGGGAACTGGCCACGCCTCATGTTTCTTAAGCTTTCCGTGACGCCGAAGAAAAAGGCACCGTGCCTTCGGTTGACCTGCGGCCACGACCAAAATTGTGCTCCTTGAAACAATATATAAGGTGTCTCAAATTCCGAGGTCTTGATCTAAAATGGGCCGTAAAAATCGGCGCCTGCATGTAGCAATCTAAACTCTTTGTCAAAGGTGTATTTCACAGGTGAGTTTTACCTTGTAAAATGTCAAGGCGTTATAGCTACCTTTCTGTACAAAAAAGGGCCAAGAAACTTGCCGGGGTCAACGGCGGACGACAACGCAAAACGACCGAGTCGAGTGGGGTGGAGGGGCATTTTTGGCGCACGCATTGGTAGAGGTCGCTAGCTCGGTAGCAGCGTCGGAGCGTGTAGCCGACCAGCGAAAGAAAGCACACAAAACGCAGAGGAAATCCGTCGGCACCAAGGGCGCCGTCATTGTCCGCTTTTATATTTAAACCAAAGATACATTACAAAAAGATTAGGCATTTTAATAGACGACGGTCGTCGAGGGCAATCTCGATATTTTAAAAGCATGCCGGAACGAGAGAGTAGCGCCATCTACCCATACTTGCGCCAAAGGCGCGGTCGTCTGCGTCGCCACATGTCACGGTCGTCGCGTCGCCCTTCGCTGTTGACCCTGGCAAATGTTTTAGCCCTATTTTTAACAAAAAGGAGCTAGGTCTTGCAATTTAACGAGGTAAAACCCTCCTGTGAAATACACCTTGACGAAAATATTATATTGCTATAGGCTTTCGCCGATTTTACAGCGGAGCTCTTAAGGGCTAGTTTCCCCAGTATCGTGTCCGTGGGCAAACAAATTTCGACATAAAGCTCTGGACAGCTGCCGCCATCTATTAGCGGCGGCGGCAACCAGACAATCAGCTTGCCGGTTGTCTGGTTACCGCCGTCGCTCATAGATGGCGGAAACCTTTCCAGCCTTCCCACTCTGGCTTGCCGACTTGTGGCCGGCCATTACTTCATTCCCACCATAATGCAGCTTCGCTGGTCTTCCTTCTTCACCAGAGTGGAAAGGCTGAAAGTATTTTAGGACAGAATTGGGATCGAGCCTCGGCTTTTCAAACACCCTATTTGTGATCCTGCTAAAGGGACCATCAAATAAATTTTGTGCTGGGATAAATTGGGATATTACTAATCGCATGAAGTAGACGGAGGTAGAAAGCAAAAAGTATGCTTCCTGGGTACGAAGATGTGAGAAAATACAACGTGAGTATTTCCTCCTTTACTTCGAGAGCTCTCCGCCTTTTCACTGCGATGCATCTCGCGGAGCCCCAAAAAGTGTCAACCGAACCCAGCTCACGCATTGAAGTGCGTCACTCGCATGTATGCGGTCGTCAACAATCAATCTGTCGAGGAATATTTGGATTCGCGTTCGTGGCCAATGAGTGCAGTGACGCCACTTATCCTCACTTGCGAATGACAAGTTCTTTTGGTGCGCTTATAAAACCATGAAATGAAATTAGGGGGAAATGGTTTTAGATTTGAATTTAATCTAATCGCACATCGTTTAAAGTGCGAAAAGAAATGAAGTGTAGAAAGGAAAAATTCCTGCGTTTTGGTACTAACATTTTAAAATAGAGCGAACTATTTCGTATATCCTTTTCTTCGAAAGCACTCTGCCTCTACACTCTGATACATCCGCGGTACTAAAAGCACGTCAACCCGACCTCAATTCAAGCATCGGACACGTGCACTGCGTCACTCGGACGTGTGCGCTGGTCAACGATCAATCCGTCGACGAATATTTGGATTCGCGTTCGTGGCCAATGAGTACCGTGATGGCACGTATCATCAATTGGGAAGTGACATGTTCTATGGTCTGCTTCAAAAGCACGGTGAATGCTCGGAGTCACCGCATCCGGTGTTTAAACACATCACGACCACGTGGTTTCTCATTTTGCTTTTGAGTTGAGGATGAAAGCTAAAGAGGAAGAAATTGAAAAATAATGTTATGGTCCCTTTAATTGAAGTTAAAAAGACGGTTGCCTTCACATTGCATGTTTAGTATGAACCTACGTACATTGACGACGCAATTGTTTGCACGTGTTTTCGAGAACGTTTTGAAGCATGTTACTCGGCGAAAGTGCGTGAAATCACAACAAGGAGGATGAGAACATCTCAAACCATACTGCGAAAAATGTGGGCAATTCGTAACCTGTGACATGCTTGAATGGTGGAAGATGTATTGCCTAAAGTTTGGTTGTAGTAATTTCGTGGAAAATAATAATTTCGAGCGAATAATTTATCTTGCCACAAAGGTTGTGGGCTGTTTTGAATTGGGGCGAACTCGTCGAGCACTGACAGAGGTCGAAACTATCGATACGCAATAGATACAGAGAGATGTTCTTTTTTATGATTGTAGCGTGAGCGCGCTCGGTTAATTACTTTTTCGAGCACTGCTGCTACCATCCTGTTCTGTGACCTCGTCGACCAAGTTGACAGCATTTCGCTCTGCTGCGCATCGTTCACAACAACATCTGTTCTGGCGCTCCACGGTGTTGCTTCGCTGGTGATGTACCGCGCAGATTGCCATTCAGAATGTTCCAGCTGCAGCCCAAGTGGTGCCCTGTTATTTTTGCCCATACTCCAGTAGAGTATCATTTTCTGGGGTTGGACATCGATTGAAAGTTTGAACCCCATTAATCGGCAGCCTTAAATCGAATAATTAGTTGATTAATGGGTCGCGTTTATGCCAAGCATAATAGCGCCAAAGAGGCAAGATGACATTTTAGAGCGCAGCTCTTAGGCACCCGTTTCCGGGTTGAGCGGCGTCGGCGCCGGCATAACCGCGCGCGTTGCATTATGGGCCGTCACAGTTTCCCCTGCTAAATTCAGGGGGAAAATGAATTGGTGTTGACGTCACGCACCATCAATTTCCCCGCTAAATTTAGCGAGGAAACTAAACCCGGCAAATTCAGAGGGGAAATTTTCCCGCTAAACTTAGCGGGAAAATTTTCGCTAAATTTCCCGCTAAATGTAGCGGTGCAAATTTTTGCTATATTTTCCGCTAAATCTAGCGAAAATTTCCCGCTGAATGGGAGGCGAGGAGGAAAGAAGGAGGGGAGGGGGAGGGAGAGGCATTCCCTACCCTCCGTAGCCTCCTCTTCCCCCTCAAAAGCTGCGCTCCGATTTCGCATTTTTTTCCTTTTTTGTGACAAATATGGCAATGTGGATTTTAAGGTGGGGGGTGGATAAACACCCTTAAAAATATGTATGGACACTCCTAGGGTGTTCTATAGAGCAGTGTCCTTAGGAGGAACATAAGGCACCTAATGGTACGTTTACACCCGAGAAGAAATCCGCTGCCGCGGGAGCGGATCCGTTCCCGGCGGCGGCGGCGACGAGCGGGTTGCATTTACATCTATTTCCTTCGAGAGGCGGCGGCGGCGCCGGCTGCGGCAGCTATTCTCGTAACATCCCGTCAAATATGACGAGAAGGCGCGAGAGTTCTCACCTCGGCTGTCTCTCCCGGGCGCTGCTGCTCCCCGAAGTCGTGACGTAGGCAGCGTCGCGCTGCGCAAGAATGTCACTTCCGGTCAGCGAAACGCCTCGTTCGGCGGCAGAAATAGGTCCCGGACCTATGCGGTCTCCGCCGCGTTTTCCGCCCAGCGTTTGCGCCCCAGCGGCAAAGCTGGGCGGATTCGCTGGCGGATCCGCATGTAAACGTACAATAAGGCAGACCACGACTACAGTTGCCTTTCTACAGTCATCATATGGCCGCCCTATTGAGTATTGGTCAACCGACGTTCCAGGAACGTCCTATTCCAGCGACGATGTAAGGTCATCCTGTACACTATCTATACTAAGACACTCTACGAACTCTCGTAGGGTGTCTACGACAGGATCTCCTATGGCGTTTATAGGGTGCCTGCAGAGAACCCATATAAGCGATCCCAAACAGCACAGCTTTAGGCTAAGCGACTGGCCAATGGCTGGCGATTGATCTTTGGCCAATGACCAAAGAGTAGCCATTCATCGGCCAATGGTTGACTAATGGCTAATGGCCAGTGGCCGTTGACCAATGGCCAGAGACAGGCCAGTCATCGGCCAGTGGCTGGCCACTGTCTGGCCACTGGCCAATGGGCCATTGCCAGCCAGCTGACCACTGATTGGCCAAGTCTGTGCTGCTTGGGAGGTCCTACAGGGAGTCCCTACAGGGTCCGCAGGGAAGCCATATAGGCTATACGCAAGTTCCTTATGCAGGTCTGCAAGTAACCCATACAGGTCTACAGGGAGTACCTACGGGCTCTGCACGAAGCCATACAGGGTGTACACAGGGTCCTTATGGGGTCTGCGAGAAGCCATCATGGTCTGCACGGAGTCCCTACGGAGTCCGTAAAGAAGCCACTCAGTCTGCAGGTGTCACGCAGAGACCAACGTTACTAGAACAACTCAGTTGGTAAACTGCCACAGAGCCTGCTCAAGAAAAAGTGTCACCACCCGTTCTTGAGAACCGAACTAATACCGATCGCAACGCCGCCATTTCTGCCGCAGTGACCACTCGGGGAACTAGGATGGTTGCTTCGTATTGGTTCGGGAGTATCGCATTCGATAGCGTCCGCTGCGACTCTTCTATTTAGGTTTTAATAGGCCATCTTGGCACCGAAACATATACGAAGGAAGGGGTTTCAGGGATATGCCAGCCCCCGACTCCCAAGCGGACGCGCAGCAAATTACTACCGAACTTTGGACGCGCCGAGGGCGAGATGCGCTGACTGAAACCACCGGTGAGACATGGTTGCATAAAAACAAAATTAATTGTGCCGCAAAACCTTGTTAATTAAAGATTTTAGCAAACATCACGTGCCGGTCATTTGTACTAATCTCCAATAAAAGTTCCTGCAAAAAATAGCTTTTCCGTTTGTTTTTACGCAAAAACATGCTCATAATAACCACAGTAAAAACAAAAAATGATTGAGCCGCCATTTAGGGACATCGAGCCTGCATAACATCATCTTAAGGTTTCGATTTACCTTTTCGGTGATATTTGCTTGTGAGTGGTATACGGAAATTCTTTTGTGCTTAATTTCCAGCATAGCGCATGCGTCCACGAACATCTTACTTGTTAGGTTGGAAGCATTATCGCTTACAAGCTGTGCTGGAAGGACAAACCTAGCGAATGTTTCAAGCAGGCACTCCCAGATTTTTTGCGAATCTTGCTTTCGCAAAGGAAATAACTCAACTTACTCCGTTAAGTGGTCGGTTACCATGAACAACTACTGATTGCCGCAGGGACTACTTGGGAAGGGGCCGATGACGTCCCAGCAACAAATCTGCCAAGGGCTCTGGCTCACGATTGGTTGCATGAGACCGGGGGCTAACCACCACGTGGTTTTGCCTTCTGGCACACCGAGCAGCTACGAGCGTATCGGAGCACATCCTGCCTCATGCCTGGCCAGGTAGCGATTTGGGACAACTTTTCGTAAGTTTTGCTCCCACTGCTGTGTCCCGCCAAGGCAGAGTCATGCATGTATCGGATGAAAAGCTTACGTAGCTTCCAACCTAACAACCTATAACTAGGTTACGTAGCTTGCGGGGTATCACGGTTTGGAACGCCGAGCCATCCGGATCGTCGTCGGCCTGGGGGATGTAGCGCAGCAGGAGGCCGTCGTCGCTCATCAAGTAGGAGCCCAACTGCAAGTCACTGCGTCAGCTGGTTCAACCACTCAAAAGCACGCCCTTTCCACCGATGCTTCGGGCCACGGCACCGCAGTTTCGATGCCTCGCTCACCCGTCATTTTTCTACGGGTGCTGTTGCTGATTGCCCTGGACGTGTTATCGGCTGTCCCTCCGGTACGGTTGGTCATCCTCCCCTGTGAGTGTATGACGCGTGGACGTTTCTGGCCACACGGACCGTGCGCCTGCGGAACTCAGTTTGCCTTTTTGTTCGCCACACTCGCATCTTCCAAGTCCACCGCCACGTTTGGACACTTCGCCGTTTGTCGTCCAGCAACGAGGGTCTACGCCAGCAGATTCAACCACTCAAAAGCACGCCCTTTTCACCGATGCTTCGGGCCACGGCACTGCAGTTTCGATGCCTCGCTCACCCGTCATGTTTCTACAGTTAATTACTACGATACCCACGGTCACCGTGAGGTTGTTTGTTTTCAGCGGTGTCGTGGCCATCCCATTTCTTCAAACGTGTTCGCGCGGCTTTGCTTAATCTTTGAAGCCTCCTTCTGCTTGGGTGATATCGAGGCAAATCCTGGGCCAATGACGAAGGAGCACAAGGCTCATCATCTAGGCGGTTTCTCGTCTGTTAAGAAGCGACAAGTCATTGCCAAATTTTACAATGACAAATATGCGGAATCGGTGCTAGGTCAAGGCCTCAAGCTAAAGAACACACCGTTTAGCATATCGTGTGACTATACTATGAGGCCGTCCGCGACAAACGTCGTAAACTGCGGTTCTCAAAAACAATAAAGAATGGTGGCGACCGCGTTCGCGTTGCCTTTAATCAACTGTTTGTGAACAGTGACCTTTACATATGGGCATTGATACCAATGCCGCTGTGCTTGTTCCTCTGCCTATCAGTGCTGCAGTACCTTTTCCTCGGCCTCAGCTTGATACACGCCACCCATCCGTCAGACTCAAGGATCTGCCTTGTCGTCGCGATTGAAGCGTGGTTCCCTTTAGAGTGTTAGTTAGTTGTACATCAGTATAAGAAGGATTTTCCCCAAAAGTGTCGCCCTTTCATCACTCATCGGTTCATGCTCAGCATCCACGATCCCGCTGACTGAAACGTGGCTGAATGACACCGTTCACCAAAACAACATTATTAGTCAGTGCGTCCGTTCGCAACAACTTTCGCTATGATAGGCAGAATCGGAGAGGTGGGATTTCTCATTGCGTTGAGGAAATAACTCCTTGCTGTCCCTTTCCACATTAGGTCTTTTCTCGAATGCGCGCTCGTCTCTTTGAAGTGTGGTTTCTCTGACGTAATTGTTGATGTTTTCTATTACCCTCCTGATATGAAAGAGGCACTCTGTGTGAATTCCATCTGATTTTGAGTGAAGTTTGTTTTAGATTCCCTACCTGTGTGTTAATTATCTTTGGAGATTTCAATTTCCCTGCCATAAACTGGTCGACGCTATCTGTTGCGGCCACCGAAACAGGGGCCCATGCTTTTCTCCCGTCTTGCCTAGACTTCTCATTATCTCAACTTACTATACTTTACATGTGGCGCTTTAATTCATCTGAAAATGTTCTTGATTTAATTCTAGCCAATGATCCCGACCTCTCTTACGACATTGTCCACCTAGACGGGCTCTCTGGTCATGATGTTATTACCGGGCGCGTTGTTCGTTCGTAACAAAAGTACGTGCACCGATGAACGGATCAGATGTTACAACAGACCCGATTTTGATGGACTTTACTCTGAATTATCTCTTTCTCAAAACAGTTTCTGAATGAATTTATGCCGCGCACAGTTGAAGAGAGCTGGGTCTTGTTTAAAACTACCTTTACTCATCGAATTGATAAGTTTATTCCTATAATCTTAATAAAGTGCAAAAACAGTGCGCCTTGGTTTAGTTAGCAGCTTGGATGCTAAACAACAAAAAGTCACCTGCTTAGGCTAGCAAATAAGAACAAGCTACCAGTTTCTTCGCTCCGATACAAAAAGTGTGACAGTGATCACCAGTCCCTTCTCAAATTCACCCGCCGTCATTTTTTTGTCATGATTTGTCGTATTACTGTATAACCCTCGACGATTTTGGAGCGTAGTTAATCCAAGCTGTCGTCCTGAAGTGCCTCTCATCGATAACAACAGCGTTTCAGTTCCACAATCAGGGTGTGCTGAGCTCCTTAATAAATCATTTTCAGTGGTGTTTACTTTTGAGGACACTACTTCGTCTCCCACCTTAAGCAAATTTAATGATATGTGTATGTCTGAATTAGTCAGTGAAGAGGCCGGCATTTTATCTCTAAAAAATAAACTTAAAATATCATCTGTCTCTGTTCAGATCGGTTTAAATAACATGATGCTCAAAAATACTGCGCAAGGCATTGCTGGGATCCTGGCAGCCATTTTCTCGCAGTCATTATCTTCAGGTCTAATTCCTCAAGACTGGCGTAATAGATAAGGTAATTCCCATCTTCAAATCTGGTGATCGCTCTTCCTCACTGAACTATTGACCTATCTCATTAATCAGCACTATTTGTAAACTTCTGGAGCCCATCATACATTCTCAAGTCATGCGCTATTTATAGGACCATAACATTATTTCCAAGTATCAGCACGGTTTTCGCAGGGGTAACTCATGCGACACTCAAATTGCCGGTTTCTTTCACAACTTACATGGATCTCTTGATGCTGTTTGTTTAAGTTGATACAATTTTTCTCGACTTCTGGAAGCCTTTTGAACGCGTTCCCCATCACATACTTTTGCTAAAATTAGCACGGCTTAACATTCATCCTAATATTCTCTCATGAATAAAATACTTTCTGATAAGTAGACTTCAGTTCACTGCCATTAACAATTCCAACTCCTCTTTCGCCCAAGTACCAGGGAAGCGTGCTGGATGCATTACTTTTTCTCATATATATGTTAATGACCTACCCACTTACGTTTCATCACATGTCCGTCGTTTTGCTGACGACTCTCATATACCGTAACATCTCTTCTAACACCGATCACCAAGCTCTCCTATCAGACATGGACAAGAGAACCACGTGGTGTTCTTTGTGGCTAATGACCAGACTTGTACCATACGCAT
>JAZHYW010030559.1:0-22353 GCA_037355805.1 Ixodes ricinus | reverse complement strand
GTCCTTACGCTCCCCTCCGTCTGGCAACTTAGCAGTCCACTGTTACCGATGTACGTGCTCTCCTATGTTTAATGAAATTAAGATTTTAGCCCAACATAGAACTACGTATGCTGGGGACATTGATGAAGCTTTTTTATTGCCAACCATGACGCGTGGATGTGCATAAGTGTTCAGTCCCTCGCCCTGGTTAGTGATGAGATAAATTTTACAAGAGAGGTGGGTAAATACGTGTAACCGCATGTCTGCTTGACGGGAAGATGACGTGTTACCGGATCGATTGCTTGTATGTTTATCTGGTTTCATGTTTACTTGCTGAATGGCGCAGAAGCAAAAATTCAATCGTGCTTCAGCGCTGCGTCTCTGTGTTTCCTTTTACTGGTCCTTCGTCTTTTTGAGCTGTTTTAACCCGCTCAATATGACAATCAACCAACTTGTCCAAGTTTACACCTTAATTAAATCAAAACGGGATTATTAAAACCCGCTCAAAGACAGAAGAAGGCAGGAACCAAAACATCCACTGAATCCGCTAGGAAGCCCAGCAGACGCCTGACTTTCGTAACAAGGATGAAACTTGTGGTGACTTCACCTGCGCCAGGCTCGGAAAACACGCATGTGCTATTCAGCCCCCTATAGACCCTTGTACTGTTTACAAACATAGATCCGCTGCTTGCATCCCAAGCGACTTCCGGTCACACCGTCCTTACAAGCCTGTCGAGCTCGCTTATGTCAACAGTTCTAGGAAGGAAAGATGCTACATGGAGAACAACGTTGAAAATCTAGCGAGGGCCGTCTTCTGTACGATTTAACACATTAGAAGACAGGTACGTTAAAAAAAGATATTGGAAAAAGTTGAAGATATCTTTCGCTTTTTGGTTGTTTTGGCCTTAGCTTAAAAATGTGTGGTGAAATGTTTCATCCAAGTTTCAAGCAGTAGTTTTAAAGGGGTCAGAATGCAATATCAGGTTAGAATTTCCATGACTTTAACGAGGCGTACTGGTCCTGCTCTGGCCCAAACCTGTTCGCAAGGACGGCAACAGATACAGAAGCTTCTTGGTGGAGGTGAAATATCGAGGATAGCAGGGGGCTATTTCTTTTAGTCGTGCCTTAGTAAACCTTCATGCCGTAATTATGGGATCGTAACCACCCGCCTGACAACAGTCGAGCGCGGCTCGTGGATTGGAAACGAGAATTGCGTGAAAGCTTGACTTCGGCTCGCGACAATCAATGCCTCGGTGAGCACTCAGGTAGAGGCTTATGTCCAACCAATGCAGTCATGAGACTAGCCGAACAAAATAATTCCTGGAGCTTAGCACCTGTTCTGTACTCTGTCAACCCGAGCGCGTGCCTTTGATTAACGTTGGCAGCACAGGATAGGCACCAGGCCACATGGCAGCCTCCTCTGTGTCTGAGTTGAGGGGATGAACGATGCTCATATTTCTCAAATTTATTTGCCAAGTTCCATTGCTTAGAAAGAAAAACTAAACCAAGTTTATTTGGTTATGATCTTTAGGGAGAGATTCTGAGTAGTATTCAGCGAAATTAAAAAAACTAGTTTCATGGACCTTTTAATGTAGTCTCTGTTCATACTTGTACTAGCCAGACGTTCACTGGGACGCTACTGGAGCACAGCCTGGTGACTTCTAAACAGAAAGGGGTCTATCGTAAAAATCAGTGGTGTGACGACTCCATAACTGTAGTTCTCATGGGTCAGGCTACAGTTCATAAGACAGCTCGTATCATCTTTTGCTCTGCTCGCAGAGACTCTTAGCAGGGGTTGTCGCGCGATAGTTTCCATGGTGCGTGGCGGCTTCGCTGGCGTAGTGAAGCTGGCTGTGGGGTCGGTCTATAAGGAGTGTAAGCCAACTTATTGATACCTCTCAGGGGTTCACATGAGTCCCCGTACTATGGTCGCAATTAATCGCACTTTTAGTCTCCCAGGACTTTAACGATTTCCTGGTTTTTTGGTGCTCATACACACCCCGGGAGTTAAATTACTTTTATCAGAACGGGCTGGTTATTACTCCCTGTGCGCTCGGCTAACACACTGATTTGCACTCTAATATATGCAGTGCGTCTACATTCTCGCAAAGCACTTGGGAGAGCAGGTCGCGATAATTTACCAAAGAAGCTCGGCGAATGAAGAGGCTGTAAATGTGTTCATCCTGAAAGAATAGACTGGGTATTGGCACATAGCATGACGTTTTGTGTGCTTGCGTCAAGTTTAGTGACGCTGTGCAATACATCATTTTTATGTCAATGCTTATTTACAGCATCGTCATGCGTGTTGTTCTCTCCGTAGGTTGCAGCGATTGGCCCTTTCAAACGCTTTGCGAGAACGTGTACACGCTCCAGAGATCTAGGGGACGCATGCACATATATTTGCTTTTTTTCCAAATCACGAGATTATTAATTCTATATTCGAACCTTCCGAAAGAGTTACACGCAAAGACATGTAGGGTTCGGTAAACAAAAAAACAATGTGTTTAATTAAAATGCGTCATGTTAGTTTCACGCTTTTCATAATTATCTGGTTGTGTTCGGCAGTGCGCAGCAAGATGCTGGCATTGCTTTGTCAGCAACGTCGCTTGAGGACATGCTTGGGTTAAGAACAGGAAAAAAGCTCCTTCACGTTTCTGTCCCAGCGCTCTCTCAACGACGCTTGTGCTCCAAGAGGGTGGGGGCATTTGGCCTTACTTATACTACCATGCACCAGAAAAGAAGCAATCAACATCAAGTAAAAATTTTGATTCCCAAGGATCTTCGAGAAACTGTATTGCGTGCACGGTTATTTATAGAATATTCTAATATTTGGCATATGTTCAATATGAAATATCTAGAGCAAGGCCCTTATACATTCAGGACTTCTGCGACGTCTGTAATGTAAACAGTCATCTCTTCATTGTAGCTTGCACAGCCGCAAGCCAACGTGCGTCCTCACCAGTCGAATGAGCTTGCAGCTCTTCTGGAGCGTAGAATAAACTAAAAAATACGAAATATTCTAATATACATTAAAATTGGTTACCTCGCGTGCATTTGAGGTACAGAACGAGAGAACACATTTTCGCCATGAATAGAGTAGCCATGGGACACTTGGCATTTCCGTATAATCACTTTTTTGTTCTATCCTTAACCTGTACTTCTCTATATTTCCTACCATGGTGTAACCATGAGACAATTTAAACAGAGGCTAATTCCACTCATTTACACTTCAGTCATATTTATTTTTTCGCGCATTGCTTTTTGTTGTTGTTGGCTCGAAAACTTTTGACAGTAATTTGACGACTATGTCTCATAAATATTACGTACATTTTATCTCGCAAATACTGCAAGGACTTCGCTATAGTGCAATCCATTTCCGGAGCAACCTCACAGATAGCGCCAGCTTGAAAGTGTCTTCTCTCGTCATAAGAGATCACAATAGGCCCTTTTCAAAATGGGCGTCATCCAGTAATTGCTGCGGCAATTTCCCTATTCAGACATAGCTTGAACCTCTGATAATGTATTGGATACGAGGGCGGCGTCAGCATTGGCGAGCACCCGCATCGAAACACACTCTTCAAGCCAAGGACTGTCCAACCCCAATGTTGCCTCATGGAGTTTTGAAAAGGGTCTATTAAACTCTGTTGTAGGCGAACACAATCTTGTGAAAGGGCTTTTACAAGTTTCCACGGACGAAAAGCTTTGAGCACAAACAAGTATCTTTTTGCCCCACAATCCTTTTACAGAAGTTGAGGTTACTTCAGGAAGAGCACAGCGCTGGAGCAGGCGATAAGACTGGGTACCTCGTCCTCGGAATCGCACTCTACGCCCCACGCGAGGGCAAGGTGCACAACTGCTTAAAACACATCCTTAAGTGAGTCTTGACTCGAGAACCCATATGTAACTTTCTAACCGAGTTTCATTTTTTTTAACACAGCGTGTGTTTTATTGGCCGATTTGCGCGTAGTTGTATAACGTTTGGCTGTAACAGCCGGTTCTTAGAGCTGTATAGGCTGTATAGGCTGTAACAGCCGGCAGCTTGAGCTGCATAAGTGTTGCTCCACAGGATGTAATACTGTATAGGCTGTAACAACCGCCTTTTAGAACTCTACGGGATGGAACTGTATGGCCTGTACCAATACATGGCCTTCATAGAACGTAATAGCAGGCCGTTACAGCTGTATAGGTTGTACAGGCTGAAACCCCATAAACTAACAAAGTGTAGACAATAACAGCTGTAGAGAATGTATTGCGTAAGCTTAACAGCCGGCTTTTAGTGCTGTAACACTTTACCAGCCGGTTGTTACAGTGTTACAGCCATACAGTAGAGGCTGTAACGCTATAAATTGTATCACTGCGAAAACCGGTGGTTATCGTGTTAGAGCATTTAAACACTTTGCACACGCGTTAGATTATGGCAGCCGCTGCTGATCTTCTCTTGCCTTACCCAGATGCAGAACCAGGGAAGCGAGCGTGAACGAGCTTCCACAAAGGCCAATGTTGGGGAGAAGGGTCTGTATAATCGAAAATGGCAATAACCTGCCCTGCTGTGGCCTTAATAGAATGCAGTAAACGTAATAAGAGAAAACAAAATTTAAAGGTCGGTGATGGCCTCGCCCATGCACATTTGCTACAAAGCGTGTATTGTGTCACAGCCTATAAGCTGTAAAAGCCGTCTTGTAACCAAACTGACACCGAAAACATTTACGCATATGGAGAACCCTATAAAAAGACACTCCCCGACAGGATTTGAACTCATCACCTTCACAATATAAGCCAAGCGCTTTGCCGATTGAGCTTCTTAGGCCTTAGTTGATATGACGCAGAAGCAAACTCATTGACGCGGTGTGCGGTGGCGCAGTCGCGTGCTTCGCGGCCTTTTCTCTCATGCTGCGCCGTCTCACGGCCTGTATCAGAAATGGACGCGAAGCTTTGGGAGGCGGTGCCGTTCAGACGCCCGTGTCCTCTTCCCTGGGAGGAATACAACAAATTATGTGCTGAGCAGTCTGTCTTCATGATCAAGCTTGTGTAATTTGTTTCTCCGATTCCGAGTGTTTCTCTAACATCATGGCACATTTCGCTGTTTAAGGGGCACCAGAGTGGTTTCGCATGGCATCTATTTATGATCATGACTCATAACTTCAGTGTTGCGTAAAGTGCACCTAAAATGTAATTTATGTAGACTACGAAGTAAATGAAAGGTTATGTACCTCAAGTGAGGTAGTAAGTTCTTCGAGTCGCAGTGTTCTAGAAGTGAAGTACTGTAAATGCAATGCACTTTCAAAATAAGGTACAAGTACTTTTTGACGCAATTTAGTATCATGCCCTTTCATTCCCTATTCGGTGTTTTTCTTTTTTTAACTAATATGTATTGCCTTAGGGAAAGCCGGATGTGCATCATTTAGTTTCTAAAATGGTTGCAAATATTAAATTACGTCAAGTGTCCACAGTGCAGTTGTTTAACATTCAATGACAAACCATTTAACACATTCACCTTGTAAGGTATTTCTTTGTATCGAGCTTACAGCCGCCATTATTTGACTCAAAGAAATCACAAATGACGTCTCAAAAGACGAAAGCGCATTTTCACTAGTCAATACGACATTTTGTTTTGTTACGGTTTGATGAACTCTTATTCTCCTCGAGATCGAACCGTGTTGCTACCGTGCGGCAGACATTTGTAACATGCGAAAGCGGGGATACCGCCGTGCGTCGTGAGGTACTGCGGCCCGTTAAGAAGCAGGAATCTCGACGACGCAAGCTCCTTTCCGGTTGAGCTGAACCCTCCCTAATAAATATTTGTTGCTTTTGTTGTTGTTTCTTCTTCCGGAAGGTTGTGTTGTATCGTGTTCAGACGCGTAGAAATTTTGAAAAACGATAAATATTTAGTCGGATGCCTCCATAATCTCAGTGCTGTGGTTTGGAAAACCGCTGGTCCTGTATATCTTGCTATATAGCACAATTCATAGATTTCATAAAGCACCAAATGCTGATGGGTGCTGGGGACTGATTAAAACAACAACCTGACTGATCGCCACCTTTTAACAGACTTATCAACCGATCAATCCGTTAGTTGATTTTTCACTAGTAATAATACAGAAAATACATTCAAACCACACATTTCTTGATGTTTTTTACCGTTTCATAATTAATATATTGCAGTCCAATTTCAAATTTCACGTTGTGACGCCCACAAAAATATGAATACGGGAAGCTCTTAAAGTAATTTTTAAGCTGGGTTTTAAACAATACACTCATGTCCCGTTAATATGGACCCCGTTAATATGAATACCCAGCAATATGGAGGCAATTTCCGGCGACCGGTCTCTCCCCAAGTAATTCTTCCCCTTTAATATAGAAACCCGCAGTCCGGACTATGAACGGCTATTTTGGGAGCAAAACTGAAAAATACATGCATTTTTGTCTCGTTAATATGGACAAAGAAACCACGAAGAAAAAATAAAAAAAAACATATTATTGACCTTAGTGTGTTCCCGGAATTTACCCTTGTCTGTTTTTTTTGCCCGTCTAGTTACTTCAGATGCGGGTTAACAAACCCGACGGAAGAAAAAGTTTGTGACTCATTGGGGTCACAGTTTGCACCCTTTGTTGAGATAACCCTGCACGCCTAAAAAAGATGTGTGTTTTTTTTTCGTTTTTTAAGCCGGAACGTATGTTATATCCTTTCGGGATGTGATACCGTTGCGAGGTGGCCTACAGGGTGGATCACATTTCTTGTGCCTAAAAGGCAAGGCTGATCAATTTTCCGGTCAGTTCAAAGGCGGGAAAAACGACATGTGTTGAGCGTGAACGAACAGAGCTTTCTGCTCAGTTGAGAAAGGAGATATGCAAATTCAAGCGTGAAACGCCTTCAGCTTCTGTTCAGTTCATGAAAGAGTGGAGGGGAAAAGACATAAGAATGGATCTCGCAAAGTCCTTAGTGCAGGCAATTCTAAAAAAATCAGCGAAGTGGATGATCGTTCCCACATCCAGATCAAGTTCCTGCCGGTGAGAAAACCCAGATGAACAGGTCTCGGCATTCTTGGAAATAGACGAAGAGTCCAGCGACTGGGAGCCTTTGAGCGACGAGCAGATCCTTGAGATTCTGGGCGAATCCTCTGAACAGCTACATCAACTCGAAGAAAACGTCACGCCGACATGAGCAGCAGAGGAAGAAGAGAGACCAACCGTTGCTCAACGTGAAGCTCGCCGTGGCTTGGGGACAGCGATCGCCTACCTTGAGCAGCAGGGCGACGGAGAACGTGCACTTCAAGTGGCCACCATGTTGCGCTTTCTGGTCACTAAAGTAGGATCAAAGACGTCGGTGCAAACTCGCATCTTCTCATTTTCTGGCTAAATAAACTGTCTTTTTTTCAACAATTGTGACCTAAATGTTTGTGTTTTTGACCTTGAGTTATTATTATGGATGATTCACGTTATGGACCATTTTTCTGGGGAACGGGGCGTCCATATTAACGAGACATGGCTGTATAATTACCCTAGATGACAATCACAAGCTTGCTGAAGTAGTTCTCTGTGCAAGCCTGTGTCCTAGAAGAAATAAGGTCGGAAATAATAAAGATTGCATTTTTCATTTGTTTTTACTTATTTTGGCACAGAACTCCGATTAAACGGCAAAAACGTTGTCGCAATTCAAGCGTAATTTCAATATTTTGAAGGTGACTCAATGAACTCTTCAAGCTTAGGACAGATGGTTATCGGAAAGTCTCGTTGGAGCTGTTAACCCTCATCAGTACGAAAGTTGCGCTGTGGCCGATGCTGTCTTTGTTGTGGTGCGGATCGTTTGTTGAAGTTGGTGAGTCTACTACATTTAAATAGAAGGCTATTTAGCCGCAAATTCATAAAACTAACCTCTTGACGTCCGCGGCACTCCCCGATAAAATTGAAGCGGGTGAACCAACATACCGAGAAAAGCATCTAATAACTCGCACGCTACAGCGCTGCTCGGTTACAATCGTTCATTCTACTCGAGGCAGATATATTAGAACCGTTTGTTTCACCTGTCTCAGTTGTCCTCTCACTTGACAGTTTTTCAGATTGTAACTAAAAGAGGCACACCGTCCTCATCTCGACATATTAGAATTGTTTCTATTCCAAAAAAACAAACTTACCCACAACATGGCACAATAAATGGAAACATTGGCCGCAGCGGAAGTTTATTTTTCATTTATAAATAATAAATTATTGCAAAAGCTGAAAGTAACGTAAACAAAAATGCATATAACCTGCGATTTCATAACCCACAGTATCTGGGTTAGAGTTCCTCGTTCTGTTGAATTTTCATGCGGGTCAACCAATACATCTCCTTTGAAAGAAACAAACATTTAACATAAATTGTGCAGTTCACCCGAAACCAGGCATCCGTCGTGGTGATCCATCTGCCTAGAACAGACGACGCATTCACACAAGCGATTATTTATATTTACGTCGTACGCTGGTAACACAATTTGAGCTACATTAAAATAAAAGAAAATCTACCCAGATGGGAGTAAATCGCTGGACCTCTAGCGCAACCTCGTATGGGTGTTTATATACTCAGCCGGAAGAAAGTTCAGAGTTTACTCTCATGCAGGCCGGAGTTTTTGGGAGTGTAAGGGAGTAAGTACAAAACTTCCTTCAGTACGGGAGTTTTTAAACGGATTAATGGAACAATTTAATTACTTGCGTCCGGGTGTTTCTGAGGACGCATGAGAGTATTCTTTCCACATATCTCTGGGAGCTTTTACGTGAATACATGGGACTGTTCTTTCACATCCACATGGGCGCTTTTATGTGGACCCACGGGAATATTCCTTTATATCCACCTGTGAGTTCTTACGTGGACTAACAGGAGTATTCCTTGACTTCCACTTGGAGCTTTTGAGTGGAACCTATAACACTACTCTTTAACCCATCTGCGAGTTACTACCTTGACCTAAGGCAGTATCCTTTCACATTCATTTAGGAGTTATTACGTAGACCTATAGGAGCATTCTTTCACGCCCATCTGAAAGTTATTACGTGGACCAACGGGAGTATTCTTTCACATACATCAGGAAGCTTTTAAGTGAACCTATAACACTATTCTTTCACATCCTTCTGGGAGTTACTACCTTGACCAAAGGGAGTATCCTTTCACATTCGTTTGTGAGTTAATACGCATACCTACGAGAGTATTCTTTCACGCCTATCTGAGAGTTACTGCGTGGACACACGGGAGCATTCTTTCACATCCCCTGGAAGTTATAATGCGGACTTACTTGAGTATTCCTCCACATAACCCTATGCGTTTCTATCGGAGCTCAATGAGAGAATTCTCTTGAACCTTTAAGGGGTTTCTTCAGAGTCAGAAAGTGCGAAAGGAAAAGAATGAGCAAGTAGCATCTTGCACGAAATACATGTATTGTACACATTATATACATTTCTAGCACACGTCTTTTCTGCCAAGAGCTCAAGTTGCATTGGGCGCAATTTTACGTATTCGGGCGTATCGGGCTAACTTTGGCTTAGACAGTCATCCAAACGGCCTTCAAAGCGATCTCATTTAAAAAATGTGTGCACAAGCGAACGCCTAGGGGCCACCGCAGAGCCGAGATCGTGAGCTTGTTCACTGATTCATGGAAGGAATTCATTATGAAGGCTACTTAAGTGCTTGTCGACAGGGGTGTTACAGGTTAGGGCACACTAGGCTAATATTTATTGAGAAGCCGAGGTCGCTCTGTATAAATGTATCAGTTTCAGTGACTTGACCTGCGGCTTTGTGTAGCACAGTCCCAAACCGCATTCGCTATAAGAGTAAGCATTTTAAGACAAATACGCATATCTGCGTTTGAACGCGGTGTGCTTCCTAGCGGCCAGCGCACGCGTAGCGTTGCGAAGCGTGCTTGCACCAAGCTTGTACACACAGTTGCGTTGACACCCATTCGAGCGCAGTCAAGAGCCAAAAGGAACGCGCCATCGTCGCTAGCGGCTCCCCAGTAGCAAGCGAAATTCACGGCAACATAGCGGGGCCCGGAAACCGTCTCAATGTGTTCGATCTTGGGACAATCATGCTGGCTCCACCGACATTTTTTCCGGCTTGAACCATCGCCATCATTTAAAAACTCGCTCGCGCATTCTTCACCGCTCCTCAAGACGAAAAAAGCAGGTTCCGCAAACGAAGAGCCGGATACGCCTCGTCGAGTGACGCTAGCGAACACGGGACCCTCCTCTCCTTTCTCGGCTACTGATTAGTCAAACGCACCGCAACGCATTGGAAAGTTGAACGAGTCTCTACTCCCTTGCGTGCCGCTACCGAGCGTTGCGGGACGGCGCGCTTCGAACAGAAAGCGACCGCTCCTGGCTTCAAGGACGTCGCAACGCACTCAAACTTGTTCAAACGCGAATGTGCGTATGGGTATTTTTGTGTTTTCCTCACGTACTGGATGTGGAAAACCCAGTATTCATAAAAAAGGGACATGCACTATTTTTGCACTTCTGTCCAAAGCTAAATTGTCTAGACAAAAAAAGACCTTTTCATAACGTAAAAAAACATCTAAACATAATTTGTGAATTTTGCTTGCACAGGAAACGTTCCTCTCACACCTGTTATAAAAAGGAAGGTAAAGATGTTTGTGCTCCTCATGAAATCACTAATAAACCGAACGAAAAGTCCTGAGAATATAAAAAGAAATTGATACTGCAAGGAGCTTTTTCCCTTTGATTCTTCCTGCTCTCTTGGGTCTATTATCTACGCTCGGAGGAAGAGATATCGCAAAGGCCATCGGAGTATGAAAATTAAAAAATACCATCTCGTACTTTACAATGGAGAGCATATTCCTGATATTTTAAGACAAGACGGGGAAGCGGATGACGTCAAACTGAAAAAGATTCATTTAGACATTTAATAAAGGTTTACGTCTGAACAATCCGGATATTAACAACGTCACGCATCATGAATCAATTTCCTTTATGAGAAAATAGACATCGCAGACGAACGACAAGATGGAATGTCATGACATCGATGCAGTGATAAATTATTTGAGCAAAAGGTCGATCGCATCTAAATTTGTTAAAACCGGTGATTGCATGGGACCCCCCAACGTTAGAGATTATAAGTGACGAGGAGCCTCTCCAAGAGTCAAATATCAATGATATGGTTCTTATCTAATTTCGCGAGCGAAATAGATGCTAGTTGCCATTCATTTCGGACGTGTCGCGACGCAATTGTTCACACGGAACCTGCCAACGAGCATCGTAAACTACGAAAACATTAAAGAAACA
The DNA here is from genome assembly GCA_037355805.1 of Ixodes ricinus. Classification (NCBI taxonomy): domain Eukaryota; kingdom Metazoa; phylum Arthropoda; class Arachnida; order Ixodida; family Ixodidae; genus Ixodes; species Ixodes ricinus. The sequence goes on along the minus strand of JAZHYW010030559.1, from coordinate 11,112 downwards.
GCGGTCAAAGAAGGATCGAGCAGTTGACGAGGATCGCTTTCTCCTACCATTTCACCGAAGCGTTTCTCGGAGCATCAAGAATCACCACCATCGCCACACTCACTGTCGACCTTCGCTGTTGATGCTGCAGGTGCCTGTGCTCAGACTTGAGAGGTAATCCTTTACAAGTAACGGACTACTTGTAACCCGTTAATTTTTCAAGTAATTTTGTATTTGTTCGGTTACTTTTCTTGAGCAGTAGTTTGTAATGTAATTTTGTTACATTTATTGGTAACGAATTACTTCACTTACTCGTTACTTTTATTTAAAGTATAAACATAATACAGAAAGTGGAACTGGAAATTCAACGGCATAGAACCTATCAAGTTAGAAAAAAATCCTGAAGAGGAGTACAATCGAAAATAAACCACCATTTTTTGTATGACCGGTTCCTAGAACCACTCGAAAAACGTGCAAGGCCTATACAAATTGGCGAAGAACAAATATTAAGAAGACAACGCCGAGAGGCTCTGCCTCTTTGCATCGCCTTTTATCGTGTTTTTCTTCTCCTGAGTATCAGAAATGAAAACTAGTATTGCAGAATTTTTTTTTAATATAAAGATTGTTTTTTTTATATTTTCTTGATTAGTGTACGAGAAAAGTAACGTGAAAGTAATTTGTAACGTAACGAGCCAAGTAATCCGTTACTTTTCTGCCAAAGTAATTTGTAACGGTAATACCTTACATTTGAGGCTCAGTAATTTATAATTGTAATCCATTACACTTTTCAAGTAACGGGCACAAGTTTGCCTGCGCTGATCCCACTCCACGGATATCTAAAAGTCTGGTCGAGAAGGCATGGCAGATATTTTAGACGAAGATTACTTTAACGACGAGCTAATTTTTTCCACATTTCCTCCACGTCAAAGAAAGAAGGTTGAGGGGCTCTTTGAGAGATTTTTGCCGGTAATTGCCTACACCCCTGATGGAAAGTTGGTTGTTCATGGCAAGAGGATCGAGGAATACAGCATAATGGATCTACTACGTTACGAGCTCTACAATAGAAAAACTTTCTGGATGAGAGGTGCAGTTTCCGCCGTAATTGACAACTTCCTGGACCTGCCATCCTTTCGCGCTCACTCTTACTGGCGGAAGATGAGATGCTGTCGTCAGACAATGAAAGCAAAGCAGTCTACTACAAAGCAGCCAATCCCGCATTTTTCGGTTGAGTCAACAGACTTGCTACTCATGCGGGAAGAAAAAGGGCGGAAAAGTTTTTAGAAGGATGCGACGCTTACACCTTGTTTAGGCAAACCAAACGCTTTCGTCTATACCACAAAACTTTATCCCTGGGACTTCGAGACGTCTACCAGGCGGACCTCGTGGAAATACAAAAAATAGCTAATATGATGATGGAAAAAGACACATTTTGCTTGTGATCGATACATTCTCTCCATTTGTCTCCACCGTTCGATCGCTCGAAAGAAGGGAGGAAGAGTCGTGAGAGCGATTAAAATCGTGTCTCGTAGAATGAAGAAAGGTGGGTTTCTATGCATAGACCACGGCCGTAAATTTTACTGGAAATCAGTCACCTCATGTCTGAATATGGAGGAAGTTTATAAGTATTCCGCGTTTTCGAAGCAAAAGCCTTTCATATTAGAAGGCGTGCAAAGAACCATTATGAGTCGGATGAATAAATACTTTGAGCACGCAAGAACGAGGCGGTTAATAGAAATCCTTCCCAAAAATAACAAATCCTACAACTCCACTTGCCACAAGACACTGGGTGCTCGACCCATCGACGTCACCGAGGAGAATCAGATCGATTCTCTTCTTTATCATTTCCTCCTCTGTCGGGACCACCCGAGAAACCGACATTTCAGATCAGGGGCCCTGTACATATCCAAAGAACGACACATTCTTATAAAAAACACAAGCAGTCCTTCACATATTAGGTTTTTAGGTAGGTAGGTAGGTAGCTAGGTAGCGCCGCAAAAATACCCAGAGACAGGAATACCAGACCGGTAGTCGTGCCATATAGGCTTAACCTATCTCATGGTCTAAAGAAAATAGCACACAGAGCAAATGTGAATGTAGTGTTTTCAGCACCTCACAAACTCCACAGCTTCTGCAAAAAGTAAAAACCTCCTCAATCAGCGTCGTCAGCTGCGCAAAGAAACACAGATCCAACTTTGTCCCATGTGTTGAAGGGGAAGTCTATTCGTTTGCCCTTGCTGTGGGAAATAGTACATTGGACAGACTGGGCGGTTGTTAAACGACCGCCTGCGAGAGCACAACAACAACATTGCCAATGCCGACTCCGGTCACCTAGGTATTCACTGAAGGGACTGCGGCTGTTTTGCGCGACTGGACAACTGTGCTGTGTTGGGCAGAAGTAAAAACCAGCTCACCCGAGAAATTATAGAAGCGGAGAACATTGCAAGACGGGAAGCCCAGTGCGTTAGCACTCCGTCCTATAGCTTTATCGAAGAAAGAACTGCATAATTGAGACAGAAGGTGTTTTCGACAGTAAGCCAGTATAACCACTTGTTTCTTTCTCTTTGTTTACTTCTGATATTACTTAACAATTAATTGTTGTAACTCTTGGACTTTTTGCACCACACGAACTATTTACGCCAAGAGTGTAGTCGACAGTAGACCTGCATATCACCTGGTTTATATATGTTCGTGATTAATTTTGTGATTATGTTTGTAATTTTTGTAACTCTTGGACTTGTCTGCATTATTCTTATTCTCCTTTATTTTCCTTTTCATTGTCTTCTATTTTCCCTTCTATTCTTCTCTGATTTGTTTTCTTTTTTTTTCACATTTTCTCCCTTTGCCTTGTCTTTTCCCTTTTCTTCCTTTCTCTTGTTTGTTGGGCTGGCAACCTATTCCTTGGGGTCGAAGAAGAGGAAGTTTGAAATACAAATCACTTGATAGTTCAGAGCTGTGTGAATGTATTTTTGTGTGTGTTTGGATCTTGAGTAACTGTCTACCTGGGCGCTGGTTCGTAATTATGCCTTAACAGGTCGCCCAATCTGCAGTTTTGACAGATATTTATCGTCGATAGAATCCGAGTGGGTATTCCAACAACATATTGCCTGTTCGACATAGTGAGAAAAAGCTTGTTTTCGGTTTCTACGAAGCTGAGTTGTTTGTTACTTGTTTTCATTTCTGAAAGCATGGCCTTGCTCATAGAGAAGATTTTGAGAAAACGACGTGCGTCCAATCTCCAGTACCTTGTGGAATGGAGAGGCTACAATTCCACCCACAACAGTTTGTCTAGGGCAGATAATTTTGAAAAATAAAAAAAATAAAAAATGTAGGCGATCATGTACTTCACACTGCATTGAGTCGTTTCAATAGACTCTGCAGATTTGCATGACACGCACACCACACAAACGCATACACACGTAGCGTGTTTTATTACTCGTTATTCAAAAATTCCAAGAGGCGCAAAGTCGCCTCATGATCCAAATTTATCCCATACATCGAAGGTTTTCCTCCAACCAATTGTCTAACATTTTGGACAAAACCCCGAAACTGGGGGGGGGGGGGAAGGACAACACAACACAAAGTCTCAAACACAGCTGAATTTCATTAGACAGAATATAGTGTTTTATATAAGGTACTGGTGACCCTGAAAACCAGAAGGAATAAAAAGGAGAGGATGAACCCACCTCGGTGAGGTCCTGATAACATCTGTAGTAACACCGAGGTGGGTTAAGAGATCTTCCCCCTCCCTTTTTGTTTGAACCGTACCGGTGTGGCTATTAGTCAATGTCCTCCTTCTCTTGTGTGTTCAGAGGAAAAGAAGTTCATCCTCTCCCCTTTTTTATTCCTTCTGGTTTCAGGGTCACCTGTACCCTATAAAACACGGTATTCTGTCTAATAAATTTTAGCTGTGTTTGAGACTTTGTGTTGTGTTGTCATTCCCCCCCCCCCCCCCCCCCAGTCTCGGGGTTTTGTCCAAAATTTTAAACCTTCACCAGTTTCTTTGCGCCGTAACTTTTTGTTCAATTGTCTAATTTGATCCCACATTGAATGGTCACCGATGGACATACATCGACTCACTAACGTTGCAAGTGTCTTCGCACTGCAGGTCATGTTTCCTGAAGATATGAACGTCTGCTTTGTTAAGGCATCGTTTTAGGTTACAAGGGCACTTTTTGTCCAAGTTTATGCCGATTTTCTCGGGATAGTACACTTTCATTCATGCACGTATTGCTAAAACAGAGTCTTAACAGCAATGAATTTGATGTCTTCGGCCAAGCTTGTATCGAGTGTGCAGTTGCCGCGCGGGTTCGGTTGAGACGTGGCAGGTCCGAAGACAATGCTGTAGATGATTAGAACGGAAAGCAGATGGCGGCTCTTTGATAATGCCTGATGATCGGTAGTGTCACTTCCTTAACTAATGTACGGAGTCTTTACGGAGATGATATAAATAGAGAGAAATGACTTAGGCTGTTTGGTGTGGCGGCGCCGCACAAATGGCGCGATTGGTCGCGCTACTCGCGATATCTTGTGGGAATATCACATGCTATTTTAAACTGGACATAGGTGACATTCAGCGGCATGTCCCCGCATTTTCCCATGAGTACATCTCAGGCGACACCTTGTAGAAGTATTACAAACTATAATCTGAACATGACAATACGTAACAAAGGGCAGAGTCCACGGACCTCCCGCGACTGCACACGACATCTAAGCAGAACAAAGACAGTTGCATCCGTGTGGACCTAGGGCAGGTTGTGTCGAGATTTATGTTTTTACGGGACCAAAATAACGCATTTTCTGATGAGGTAGTGCAGGTTAGACAGCATGGTGCACTGTCAGAACTGGTTGTCTCATCAAGTGACATTAAATGTGGGAGAATATGTCGATGTTTGCACGAAGTGGTTAAGCCTTTTCAGTTTTTAAAGGTTCGTTTTTCTTTAGAGTATCTGAGCGAGGTCATGCGGAAACGGCTGCACAAAGAGTTGATTGACGTTGCTTTACCGGTGCCTTTGTATCGCTTTCTGTACTTTGAAGGCCCTGGCGAAGGTGTACTTAAATGTGGTAAAAGAAGGCCGGTGCGGCCATCGGTAAAAACGCTATTTTTTCAGTTGCATAGTGGCACGCTGCCCGTTAAACTCTGGCTTGACGAAAAAGGGATATTCGTACTCTGCTGTACCCAACGCCTTCTGCGTAAAAGTTCCGAAACTATAAAACATATATTTCGGACTGTTGGGACGCGATATTTCACTGGGACATACTGCCGTGCACTCTAAAAAAGGACCTTCCAACATCAACCTATGGAATTCGTTTTTTTTTTTGCCTGTTGACAACGAAGGTGGCGAGCCCTATGATATGTGTATGGTACTGTCATGGCACAGTATGTGAAAGTCAAGGATGGCTGCAAGCGGCAAGCTGACCCTGACGCTTGGCCCATCAGGGTGTATTTTATTGAGAGCGTTGCTTACATCAGAGAGAAGTGTACAAGATGCAGAGTATGCAGCCCGAATGGATGACTGCTCTTGGCAAACTGATCGCCCTTCAGGTTTTTAACCAAGTTATGCCGGTGAGGGGAAGGATGGGGGTTTCAACATGTATCTTTTGTACGACGCATTTGTTCGTTGTGACAAACATGTATTAAATTTTAATAAAAAATATTAAAAAGAATCAACCGTGGCGGACAGGTATTGCGTCGGACTACCTGAACGAAAGTTCGCTGGTTCGACGCCAGCCGAGGGAAAAGGGCAAAAAGTGTTGTCGGAGGAATAATAAAATCCGCAGATATCATGTGACATGACGTTACAGCACATTGGTAACAGGCAATGGATCTTTTCATTGACCGATGGTCGACTATCGTCTGATGATCGATCATCAGTGGATGATAAATTTATTGATTTATTGTCAGCTTTCGAGCATCGAAAGTCAACACTTTCTTCAGACAGCAGCCACGGATGTTTCTGATATGTGAAAAAACATTTCAATTCAGATATTAGAGACAGATGTTTCTGATATTTGAATATGTTAGAACAGGATTGGCTAATACCCCTGTTACACGGGCACACTTAACCCTGTTGGAAAATCTTGATGACTTAAAGAAGATGGAAAAAGCCTCATACAAGCGTAACCGTAATATGGGACATTCTACAGGGTGAAACAAGGAGACGGCAGGCTCTTTAAATCACCAGGAAAATTCAGTTTTTTAACCTATCGCGCTACGACTTTGTGCAGCGTTGCCCACAGATGGTGCATTTTTTTGTTAAATTTGCAAAGAACGAATTTACCTGAGGAAAAAGTAAAGAAAGAAAAAGGCTTAGCTCCTATGAAAACGCAGCGACGCCACCGGTCTTCAAAAAACACGGCGCCGTTTCGCACGGGAGACAAGAGATGGCGCAACGAACGCCGCCGACGAACGAGCATACGGCGCCGAAAGTCGGCACTTTAGCAGACGATCCTTTCGACTCAAACGCGGCTCGCGTTCCGCAGGCGGCGACAGTCGCAGATACAAAAACAGGCGCGGTAACAACAAGGAACTGCAGTTACTTGTCTGCTAAACACGCCGGCTCTCGGCGTCGTCTGCTCGTTCGTTGGCGGCAGTTGGCGTCGCGACCGCTTGCGCCATCTCTTGTCTCCCATGCGAAACGGCGCCGTGTTGTTTGCAGACCGGTAGCGTCGCTGCGTTTCCATAGGAGCTAAGCCTTTTTCTTTCTTTACTTTTTCCTCAGGTAAGTTCGCCCTTTGCAAATTTTACAAAAAAATGCACCATCTGTGGGCAACGCTGCGCAAAGTCGTAGCGCGATAGGTTAAGAAACCGAATTTTCGCCGGTCGATTTAAAGAGCCTGCCGTCTCCTTGTTTCACCCTGTATACCAGCGAAAAGGCGGCTCCAGCGTAGTGGATAAAGTCGGAACGGGTTGGAACCACACAAGCGTGTCGTGCCATGGGACATCCTATACCAACGGAGTGGACTTTGTCGGAACCATTATGGTTGCAAGGAACCATGTAGGCGGACGTAACCATAAAAGAAAAACGTAATATGGGGATATGTTGGCATCGCCTTTTCACTGTTATACTGGGCGATTTTCTTAAGCTTTACATATTTGTTTAAAAAGGTCGTGAAAGCTACACTTGGGGTTTGTGCAGGTAAATTATACGGGCAGGGGTACGTAGCATGGGGCCTAATCGTAACAATCAGTCGGATAATTAAATAAAATTTGTTAATTAACTTTTTAATTACTAAAAATTCACACAAGTGTTTCAATTCGAAACTTGCTGAGAGTCATCGAAAACCACTAAATCAACTCAACTCTCTTTAGAAGGATATAACGCAAGGGAAGCATTTTACGCGTTCTGTAACAAGCGCTTTATTTGGATACGTTTCTAGGTTTCGGTTTCTTAAAGCGCATCTCTGCGTCACGGTCCTGTTCCCCAGGGGCATAGACGCGCAAAAAACTTGCGCCCTGCTTCCTCCACCCTACGAGGGAGGCGAGGGGGTGGCTTTGGACTGCGGCCACCGGGCAGCAGGATTCCGTGCGCAAAGATGCACATTGATAAGGAACCGAAGTCTGGAAACGCGTCCAAATTAGCTTTTTCAGAGCGCAGTTAAATGCTGCTGTTGTCTTATAGCTTCACAAAAGGTTTGATTTAGTGTTTTTCGATGATGCTTAGTGTGGTAACTTCGGAGAAAAAGGCAGAGGAGACGAGATCTCGCGGAACGGCCGCGCGAGAGCTCGAGAAAGAACACTGAGCGCGATTGATTAGACTGAGCCGACATGAAGCAAGCCCCTAGGTTAGCTAACACGCATACTTTTTCATCATTTAAATAACACCCACAGCTTCTACAATTGTGCAACGAGGCTGTTCCAGCCATCATTCGTGTACATCAACGGCATAGGTAAAGCCTCTTCAACCCGAACGTCCACAGCTTTAGCAACAGGACGGATGCTACGATCGATAGGACGCCAGGAAGGAACCCTGCCGATACGTACACAAAGCGGATGAGGATGACTTATATCGGTAACGTTCCCGATTTTAGCAAATCAGAAGGATTCGACCTTTATATCGAGAGGTTCGAACGCTGACTCGCGGCTATTGATGTTCCCGCATGGCAAGAAGGCAGACATCCTTCTTGCAGCACTTCCGGCATTGACTTCTGAGCAGCTACGAGATCTTGTATATTCAAGAGAAACAACCGAATGTTCGTTCGAGGATCTCAAACGAGCACTTATTCAACATTTCATTCCGAAACCTATCTCGATTGCAGAACGATTTCGATTATACCGACGCAGTCTAGAGGAGGGCGAAACTCGGATTTCATAGCCGCGTTAAGGAAGCTTGCTGACACTTGCGATTTCAAGGATTTCTTGGACGATACCTTGGGAGACCGGTTCGTCCGTGGGTTGAGGGACAAATATTACATCAACCGCCTGCTCATCGAGAGGTCACTAACTTTCAAGTCCGCTTGCGTTATCGCATTGGGCTCGGAATTCGCCAGGCAGGACGCTCCTCAACTCACCCAGAAGGCAACTCCTTGAGACCAAGAAATTAAGAAAAGAAAAAGATTCAGGTACAGGCACGTCCAACAAGGAAGAAACTAGGCGATGCAAAAACGTCAAGGAGCCCAGCATCCAGTACTTGCTACCGTTGTGGAAATCATCACCTTCATCAGGGCTGCCCGTTCAAGAAGGAAGTTTGTCAAAACTGCGGTAAGAACGGACAGATTGCTCGAGTTTGCAAGAGCGATCGGCACGTGTACAACACTCACATCAAATTGCAAGTGAGAGAATTCTCCAAGACGACTACGTCACTCTGTATCGGGTTGATGGAGCCACTAACAGTGTCGGCGACGGCATCGAGGTTCTGTTAAAAGTTGCAGGAAACTCTGTAAAATGCTGCTAAGCACTAGGGCGTCTTTGACTATCATCTCCGAGAGGCAATACAACGAGTCCCTGTGCGGTATGTCCCTACAACCCTCGACTCTTCGGCTCCGCTCGTACACGGGCGACGCCATTCCGGTCCTTGGGGAGGCACAAGTTCCTGTAGTCTATGAAGACCAGGCAACGGCGCTCCCATAGGTGGTCGTCCAAGGAAACCAACCAGCTTTGCTGGGAAGGATCTGGCTGCGGCACATCTGTATCAATAGGTCCAACATCTCACTGACAGAGTCTGCTGCTCGGAACGGACTGGCCAGCCTGCTAGACAAGCACGAGATGCTTCTCAGCGACCAACTTGGAATGGTGAGAGGAACCGAAGTAGCGATTCACGTCAAGTCCGCATCTGCTCCAATCGTTCTTCAAACCTCGTCCCCTTCCATACGCGTTGCGTGAGTTGGTGGAGAAAGAGTTGGAAGCCCTCGGAAAATTGCGGCACAATCACCAAAGTTGATAGAAGCAGCTGGGCGGCACCGATCGTGGTGCTTTGCAAAATGGACAAGTCCGTTCCGACTTTGTGGAGACTACAAGGTCACCGTGAACCGTTGCACTCAGCCGGAGACCTATCCACTACCAAGTGCGGAAGACTTGTTCGCGACGCTTGCTGGTGGCAAGTACTTCAGCAATGATAGACTTGACCAGTGCCTACCAAGAGCTGGAACTAGAGCCCAACTCTGATGGTTTAAACTACCATCAACACACACAAGGGTCTTTACCGGTACGTCTACCTTTCGGAATATCCACAGCGCCGTCGATTTTCCAACGGTCCATGGATCAGATCCTGCAAGGACTGGAGCACGTAGTGTGCTATCTTGACGACATCTTGGTCACGTGAAGTACTCTGGAGGATCATCCTTCAATTGTTGGGCCGAGTTCTGGCTCGACTTACAGCAAACGGAATTCTGGCCAATCTTCAAAAATGCGAGTTCCTCAAGGGCAGCGTGGAATATCTCGGCTACAGAATCGACGCCCAAGGATTGCACCCAACCAAAAGTAAGGGGCAAGCCATCCAGAACGCGCCGCTGCCTACCAACGTGATGGAACTGCATTAATTTCTAGGCCTGCTAAAATATTATGGAGCGATTTTTGACAGGCCTTTCCACGATTTTGAAACCCCTACACCAGCTCTCTAGAGAAGGACAGCCGCTGGAAGAGGACGTCAAAATCTGAGAAAAGCTTCAAAGAGGCAAAAGAAAGCTTGCTGCGAAGCAAGTGGCTCACACATTACGACTCAAGCAAGCCGCATTGCCTCGCCTGCGACGCATCTCCAAGCGGAGTGGGAGCAGTCATATCTCACATCATGCTCAAGCGGTGACCGAGGTGCCCATTGCTTGCGCCTCTAGGACGCTCTCACCAAGTGAGCGCAACTACGCACAGATCGAACGAAAAGCACTTGGTATTGTGTTCGGAGTGAAGAAGTTCCACAAGTACTTATACGGTCGGAAATTCAACTCTATTACAGATCTTAAGCCTTTGACTGCGATCTTCAACACCCAAACAGCAATTCCAAGCTTAGCCCTCTTCGCAATGCAACGTTGGGCACCTACTCTCCTATCAAACAACTATGACATCGTGTACCGGAAGTCCAAAAAACACGGCAATGCAGATGCACTCTCGCGTTTGCCTTTAGACCTCACTTCCAGCGACCCGGACGAAGACAAGTCGGTACTTCAGGTCTCCAATGTGGAACTTCTTCCAGTCACAAGTCATCTAATCGCGGTGGAAACAAGGAGAAACCCAACCGTATCCAAGGTCCTGAACTTTACTCTACATGGTTAGCCCACCTCTCTTCAAGATAAAGCCCTGCGTACTTACTTTGAAAAACGGGATCAGCTCTCAACGGACCAAGGTTGTCTTCTATGGGGAAGAAGAGTCATGGTACCACCGAATCTTAGAAAACGATTACTACAATTGGCGACAAGGATGGAATGATATGGGGCTGTACGGATGCGCTTCACTCCGTTCATTCGCAAAAAGTTATCGATGTCTGCAGAGATAGAAGTCTGCACGAGAATCTCTCAGGCGTCAGTCGCATGAAGAGCCGCACGGAGAGCTCGAGACAGAACACTGATAGCGATTGACTGGACTGACTCGACATGAAGCAAGCCCAAGGTTAGACAGCCGCATACTTTTCTCATCATGTAAATAAACCCACAGTTACTACACTCATCAAGTTTCTAATTGGAACTATGGGTCTATTTGCATTTATT
>JAZHYW010030557.1:0-14588 GCA_037355805.1 Ixodes ricinus | reverse complement strand
GGGGTCACTTTCAGCTGCCAGTTTATCACTATAGGCCCTCTACCTCGTTGTCGAAAACACTCAAGACCGCGTGCGTGTAGGAAAGCGAAAGCATTTCCTACACGCCGTGCATTCGTACAAGGCGCGTGCCACGTCTTCTTATCCCACACGGCGCTCAGGCGGTGACATCACGCTCCCCCACTGCGCAGGCGCGGCGAACCTCGCTGGCTTCACGACGGCGTCCTTGACAAAGCATCTGTGTTCCTGTGCTTTTTTTGTTTTTTATTTGTGAGGCGCGTCCGCTTTGACTTTGTGCTCCCCCACCGGCTACCTATACGAAGAATAGGCGTTGCAATGCTTGCCTTTGTATCTTGTTTTTGAGGCGCGTGCATCATGACGTAGTTTTTGTGATCATTATTCGCGGACAACGCCGACGGCTTTTCACGTAATGGGACAAGCAAGGCTTTTGACTTAACATGCAGTTGATTGGAAAATGTGTGCATCTCGTACAACAGCTCAAGAACCTTTGTTCGATCGCGCCGGTCAAGAAACATCAAGGAGGCAATGTTTGCATTTACTTTTTATTTAATATCAGGATTGTGTCGTAGTTAATCCTCTCGTTATAACGAATTGAAAAAAAAATCTAAACTAAACAACGAACTCAAAAAACCCGGTTAAAAACAAGGCGGCAGCCAGATGGGAAGCGAGACTGCAACCATTCGAAGACCCGCTGGCACAATATGGATACATAAAAAGCTTGCCAAATTTCTGTGTTACGTAGTGTACGCCCTACATTTGTTACGTGCAGGCCAGAAAGAGGAATATCCAGCTTGCCTTTGTTGTAGATTCAAATTTTAAGTGAGACGCGTACGTAAATGACGTGCAATAGCTCAGAACATTACCACCTGGCGTGACACGTCCGGAAGTATCAACTGTCGAGCCAGTCACATCGCTGTGTTTGGAGATTTCTGTTTTCCTCTTGCCTCCTTGTTCCCCTTCACCCAAGATTAATATTAACATTCTTGTCCAGCTCGCTTGCAACCTTGCATTACTTGCACTATAATCGTAACCTTAAAATGCAGGCCGTTCGCCTTTTTAGGTTTTAGACTGAGTGGCAGCTGATAAAACCGGTTTGCTCTCACTGACGTCTAAACCCTAGTTAGCTCAGGTGATAGAGCAAGCACTCCAATGGAAATGAAGGGGTCCCTGTTTCGATACCAGGACCAGGATTTTTTTTTAGGTCACGCACCAGTCACCTAGTTTCGTTTGGAGATTCATGTTTGTCATTTGTCCCCCTTGTTCCCTTTCTTCAGGGATCAAAATTATAATTCGTGCCCAGCTCGCGTGCAACTTGGCACTAATTGCATTATATTAACAACCTTAGAAAGCCTATATTCTTACATTTCAGAGATGTGATGTCGTAGACGTCGAAACAATATTTAGGATAGTTTGAGCATAGATGTCGAAATAGTAACTGCCAAATTCATACGCACTCCACTCGTGGGCCACAGGTTCCCAGAATGCAACATGCAAGGTGACGGATTTATAGAAGTAGTCTATACTGTATATGACGCTTTTATCAATACAGGAAAATACGGCTGCCAGTTTTTGTTTTCAAATATTCATTGTGTAATAATAACTAAAGGAACAAAACTACCTTGAAAAGTTTTGAACCCCATATAGTCTTAATTTTTTTATCAGATTCAGCCCCGGTTCAGCTCTAGGATGGAGGCTGAGATTTCGGTTCGGTTCAGTTCCGGTTCGGCCCACAATAACAATTCGGTTCCCGTTTTCGGTTCGGTTCCGTTCCGGCTCGACACTCCGGTTGAGTGTGTTTGAGTAATTCTAGTACACTAAACAATTTCTCACCAAGTTTACATCGTAGTTCGCCTATAGTTTCTCCCAGAAAATGAATGCCACGTGATCACTTGGTTGATGAGCTCAACCATCTTTTAACATCCCATATTATCACTGCAGCGTCACTTTCAATCCCTCGGTCGTCTGGACTGCTTCCTAGACGACCGAAGCCATGGTGGAATGAAGGCTGTAAAGAGAGTCGCAAACAGAAAAAACGAAGCTAGGGGTGTTCTAAGACGTTATCCAACTCGGGATAACCTGATATCTTTCCGAAAAATGAAAGCTCGTGCGAGGTACATTCGACGCAAAACGAAACGCGAGAGCTGGCAAAAATAGGCGTCCTCTATCAATAGCAGTACTACTTCGAAGGAAGTTTGGGACAGGATTCCTAAAGTAAATGGATCATATCATGCTCTCACCATTCCACTTCTTTCCAGAAATGAAAGATGCCCAAGCGATCTTGAAAAGCAGGGCAACATCCTTGGTGAGCATTTTGAATATATTTGCAGCTCGCAGCATTTCCCGCCTGCTTTTCTGCAACATAAAAAGAAAGCTGAGAGTATGGTACTGAAAACATCTGGTGGTGAATGTGAAGCTTAAAATGCCCCCTTTACCTTACACGAACTGAACATGGCGCTCCAAATCTCTAAGTCATCGGCTCCTGGTCCAGACGGTATTCATTACTATGTGCTTCAACATCTCCATCCTTCCACACTTGATATTGTTTTATACTTTTTATTCGTAATTGGTTTGAGGGCTACTTTTAATTGGACTGGAGAATGGTAACAATCATACCCATACTGGAGCCCGGTAAGGAGCCATCCTGTGCAGCTAGTTAAAGGCCTATCGCTTTGACTAGCTGTTTTTGAAAGACTCTTGAACGAATATTTAATAGAAGACTGGTGTATTTCCTTGAACTGAAGAAACATCTAGATGTGAACCAATGCGGGTATCGGTTGTCTCGGTCCGCTCTTGACCATTTAATACGGCTGAAGACAGTCGTGCGTAAGGCCTTCGTCTATAGACAAAAATGCCTATCTGTATTTTTCGCCTTTGAATGAGCCTACGATACTGCCTGGCGTTTTGGTACCCCGAGGGACTTGTATAATCTGGGTATCCGTGGTCGTATTCTTCGTACCATTGAGAGATATCTCAGCAGGCCCACCTTTCGTGTTCAGATAGGATTAACACTATCTAAAGTGTTTGTCCAGGAAAATGGCGTTCCTCAGGAAAACGTTCTTAGTGTCACTTTGTTTACTGTCTAAATTGCATTGGCATCGATGCAATATTAACTCTATGTAGACGACCTTCAGATTTTTGTGTCCTTTCGCAATTTGTCACTGTGTGAGCGACAAATTCAGCTAACCATCAATAAGCTATCATTCTGGGCCACTTAAAATGGACTTAGGTTTTCATCAGATAAACACTTTGAGTGTTCTTTTTCGCAAACGTAGACTATTATCCCGAGCCTGTTCTAGCACTAAACATCGTCACAGCTTCTGTGAAGCCTAGAGCACAGTTCTCTGGGTCTTACATTTGACAGCAAACTAACCTTCGGTTCCCATATTAAGAATCTAATATCAAAAGCTCACAAATCACTTAATATTTCATAAGCTCAATCCCACCGACACTGGGGCTCCGAACGGATGTGCATTTTGAAGATATATACCATGATAGTGCGACTCACGACTCGACCATGGCAGTATTGTTTACTGTCTCAGTATGTTTCATTTCCTTCTATTTTAAAAATGCTTGACCCTATCCATCATCTGGTTGCGATCGGCGACGGGTGCTTTCGCACGTCTTCTGTGCCAAGTCTGTATGCAGAAGCCAACGAGCTTTCTTGAGAAGAGAGGACTTTCATTGGGCTTTATGTATCTTTTGAGAGTCCGGTCTATTTCTGATCACACTGCGAAAATGGCTATGAAGACATGCGCTCTGAAAAGGTGTTTCAAAACAAACCCACAACTGTGCCTCCATTCTTTTTGAGATTGAAAAAAGCCTCAGTAAATATGGACTTGATTCCAGGCCTCCTGTAGTGCAGTCTACTTCTGCGGAGCACCTTGAGAGCACCCTCTCATCAAGTGTGACCTTTCACTCACGTGATACAAGAAAGCTGATACTCCCAATGCTTTGTTTCTTCAGGAATTCGTTGCACTGCAAAGTCAGTATATTGAATATATAAGCTTCTACACTGATGGTACAAAGATAGAATCTGCTGTTGGGTGTTTCATCATTGGCCCGACAGTTCAACTTGCTAGGCGAATCAACTCATCTGCTTTCATTTTCATAGCAGAGCTCTATGGTCTGCTTCTAATCATAGGCTACATACTTGATAAAAAGCTGTCTCGCTCCATCGTATACACCGACTCCCTCAGTGCATTGCATGCACTGTCTTCACTGACACCCCTCAAGCACTTTCTGCTCCTGGAATTGTGAAACAAGGTTCTTGCTGCCTCAAGACAGGGATCCGACATTATATTTTGCTGGATTCTCAATCACGTGGGGATTCCGGGCAATGGGGCAGCAGATCGTGCAGCAAGTACATGCGTGAAGCGAACAGTTGATCTCCACAACATTCTTTATCCAGGCTACAAAGGCCTTCTCAAACATCACGTTAAGTGAAAATTGCAGGCCGAATGGGATCAAGAAATCAGGAACAATTTGCATATGATCAAACATCTTTTGAGCGAATGGCAGAGTGCACGCCACCAGGAACGCTTTTTTGAGGTTTTCTTTGCCGATTCAGGGTTGGTCACACTCACTTGACTCATGGCTACCTCCTTCGTGGAAAGGACGCCCCCAAGTGTGAGCAGTGTGACAATGCTTTAAGCATTCTACATATTCTAGTGGAATGTTCTGCTTATCATGAAGAACGTCATTTGTATTTCTCGCAGCTGTATCAAGAACATATCCCACTACACCCAGCTCTGCTTTTAAGTGATGATCCTCTTGTGACACACACTAATGTTTTCAAATTTCTAGATTTTATCTGCCTTCTACACCGATTGTAGCCTTCTTAACCTACAGATCATGCCCATCACTCTTATACCTTTTGATACCCCATTATCATATTTTATCTAATCACTGGCTACTAAAGCCACTTTTTTCTCTCTATACCTTTTCCCGCAAAAGTTTTGTTTATGGCGCTCTATGGCCTTAGTACCTTTTGCGTCATAAACACCAAATCAACCAACCAACCAACAAACCACGTCATTAACATACAATACCGATTTAGACTGTTTTAAACACGATGGAAAACAGGAAGAAAATCATAGCTACCGCCGTGAGCAAAATAAACGCTGCTTCACCGAGCCACGTTTTCTTACGTTGCGTTACAAACGCTTAAGGCTCGATTTTATTCTGACATTCAGGGAAGCAAACGAAGAGTAGCGCAGAACGTGTGCCTTACATTGGCCGGCGAGGAGGAACAAAATCAATCAGTATTTTTGTGCGTTGCGCTACACCATGTCTCCTACGATCGACATCGGAGTGTAACAGAGCCTTTACAAGAGCTTACGACGAGATCGACAAGTTCTCATGCAATCGAGCGACGCAAGGCTCTTTGTATAACAACGTAAGGGGTTGAACTCAATAAAACCTTTTTATTTTTTTATTTTTTATTTTTGCGCAGCGCCCACGCATGGGTTTGGGGCTCTTCGACGAACTATGCTCTGCAAAATGGTGGCACCAAGCGTCACATGCGAGTAGAATGGTTGGTTGTAGGTGTAGCCGTATAGTTTTGCTCTCTTCCGACCGGTAGTGACTATATTAGAAAAGCGAATACGAGGCTGGCAAGGTGGCGAGGCCAAAGGAACAGACGACGGACCACAAACAGGTTATGGCCCCCGTCATGCGTCCGGAAGGCTTTACCAAACTGCCACCCGGAACGATGCGGCCGCGGTGCGCGATGTGCCACTTATACGCGCCGGAGTACTGCGCTTGCTTTCTCATGTACGTTCGACGAGAGGAGCTTGACGGCAAGACGGGTGAAACTTGCGATACCCTGACGAGCGGAAGAGCCGTGCAGCTAAGCAGCTTGATTAAGCGAGTGTGTTTGGCGTCGACCAGACCAAGATGGTGCTTTGCAGCGTGAACGGCTGCAGAACCCTTGCGAGGTTGAGCTTCGTTTGAACATCATGCCCCTGTTGGATTACGTCCTGAACCGCGGAGTAACATGAACATATAACCGGTTCTCTAAACTTTCCGAGAGCCACCGAGTTACGCAAACGATAAATTTCGGCTTTTGGATGCCACAGTGACTTGACCTCATCGAAGTGAAGTTTGATTCGCTTCAAATCCGATTGGTTCCATAATCGTTGCAAGTATCATTGTGCCCCTGCCAAGTCAAAGAGTTAGTCCAACGTTGCTCAGTATTTATTTTAATGAAGTATCCTAGCAAAACTCAACTAGATGGTTCAATGTTGGTTGCGATGTATGCCAAGACCACCCCCAAATGTGTTATAAGTTTTGTGTAGCACACAACATAATCGCGTTCAGAATTAGCATTTCAACTGATATCGATGCAAAACAGATTTCTAACGTTTAACGAAGTTAGGCAAATCTTTCCAACGCTGATATCCACATGCACGATGGTAACAGAAAGAAAAAACATACTTCTTTTAATTATTTGATGATACACGACCAAATAAAAGACAGCAAGCGCAGACGGCCTCCACGAGCATCAGCGGAACCAGTGTAGAACCTGCGGTTACTCAGTTTGTAGACGCAACAATGTAAACGTTGACGAAAAATAGTAGCTTGAACGAGCAAACAAGTCACTCTCCTATGTGATGCGCTGCTTTTGCACCGCCTTTTTAAATCTCCACGCATCCGCAGGACTCCTCCGCTTTCCCGTATCTGGTTGTCAGTCCCCGTCAGTCGTCTGCTACACGAATCGTGCGCGCGTCGCGGACGCTCGCGCTCTCGTCTGCTGCATGAATCGTGATTGCGTTGCGAATGTTCTTCAGCCTCGAGTCCAACACCAACCCTCTGCTGCCCCTACGTCATGCAAAGTCCTTGACAGCCCAAGACAGCAACGGTTAAAAATGCGTATAACGAGATTCAGCTACGAGATAACTATACATATGAGGAGAGAGATCGCAAGACACTACTCATTGTGAATAGTCTTGTACATATCCGGTAGAGGTCCATGATTCTCGCAGGACAAACCAAGATTCTACAAGCTTTCTTGGACCCCAGCGCTGCTTTCTTTTAAAGCTGCCACATTGTCGAGATCGAAGTCGTGTCCTGTCGCCTTGCAGTGCCCAACTAACTCTTTCCTTGTGCGCCCAGGGTGGATGGACTTTGCCACGTCTCTTCTGTGTTCGTAAATTCTGATGACCCTCTTTCTACCAGTTTTACCAATGAACGTCACGTAGCCATCAATGCACTCCACTTTATACACTACCCCGCTTTAGACAACCATCAGGGTGCAGTCTTTGGGCTTCAGGAAAGCCTTTGACAAAGTGTAATGCGGTTTGAAAACTGCCTGCACGCCCAACGGAAGTAGGAATCTTCTTATTACGCCCGAGACACCCTGTACATGCGGAATCGACACAATACATTTTCATTCTCATTACTCTCTTCCACTGCCCGTCTTCGTGTGCAACCGTGTGTCCCCAATGAAAGACTTGTGATAGTTCTGTGAATTCCGTATGTGCAGGTTGTGTCGGACGCAATTAGAACAGCCCTATCTGTTGAATGTGCAGAATGTTCACAAACCTTATTACATTTTGTCAGAGGCTTTCGCGATTCCCAACGACCGCACTCCTGTGTATGTCCAATGATGTATAGTACATAAAGTAAAGTGCATTGATTCAGATGAAAACGCACATTTGCGAAACCAGTAAGAAGAGGGTCACCAGTTATACAGAAGAGACGTGGCGAATGCTCTCCAAGCTACCCGAACGAAAACAGAGCTCATTAAGCACTGCTGGACCACAGGACACTTATTCGACCTCGACGATGCGGCGACCTTAACGACATAGCTGCGCTGGAACCCAATCAAGCGTCTAGAATGTGCAATACGCAAAACAGCCGCGTTCCTAGCAGTTCAGCTGCACTCTAGGAGAAGAAGGCTGTAAACGTAAAGTTTCGGTTACGGTTTCGCCGGGATGAGCATCTGTCGCCTGCTATCGTCTCCGCACCGGCTTTGTTCACGCCGTCGTGAATTTTTCCACACTTACGCGCGATGTTGCAAGTACCCTTTTTTCTCCTGACTACATATCTGACACAGATAATAACGAAACAATTATGATTTTGCTGGCACGGGGAGCGAACGAAAACGTCGCAACTGCTAAATAAAGGGAACTCAGAACGACGTACGCCAAACGGCGCTCAAGCTCACGGTGTGAATTTGTTTGCAACCTTCAGAACAGCCATATCTAGCTCAATTGGATGAAATTTCGGCAACCACAATGAGCGTCCATGTAAACGCATATACATTTTGGCATATTTATTTTAATATGAGCTGTAAGATTGTGGTAAAGGTTGCATTTGTACGAGTTGGTGTACATAACAGAAGACTATCTGGCCATTTTTCTACACCTGCAAAGTACAGATTCCTCTTCATTTTCTAACTATTATTCTATATTTGGCTTAACATGCCTCAAAGTAAAGTACCTAATAGATTAACGCTATATTGTCACGAGTGACAAGTGATGAGGCGGCGAATAACTGAGTAAACTGAATGTTTAATGGGGCGAACTTGTGCCCAAAAATAAAGAAAAAAGAAAGATAACAACAGAGCGTCGCGGGCGTCGAAAGCGGCGAAGCAGCAGGATCGGACGCTGTGACGAAACTGACTGCGGCTCGCCACGCGGAGCCCCTTATGTACATGCGTGGGTTTCTGGAATAATCGGCCCAGAAGGTTCGGCGTGTAGAACTTTCTGACCTCGAACAAGCAACGCGGCTCTCGAATTCACCAGAACATTACATTAGATGTCAACAAAAAGTGTCCCCGCGGCCAGGAATCAAACCCTGGCTTTTCGCGTGGGAGGCAGGCGCTATAACCGTTAGGCCACGCGCGCGCTGCCTACTTGGCAAGCTGCGCGCGCGGCATTACTCCCCCTTTAATAACTGCATCGCCCCGATGCAGCACAAAACAAAACAAAACAAAGCAAACATAACGAACGGTAAGCTAAAGAGTCATTTGGAATACATAAGGTTCGCAGTCCTTTATAGCGTAGTACGGCTTCATGCGCACGACGTGGACGACTTCTGGTCGTGGAGGGCGGCGTGATGGAGTCCGTGTTCCGTCGGGCATCACCTAGTAGTTCAGATCCCCGAGTCGAGGAAGCACTCTGTAGGGTCCGAAGTAGCGCTTCAAGAGTTTTTCGCTGAGACCACGGCGGCGGATCGGTGTCCACACCCACACTCTATCTTCGGGCTGGAAGTGGACGTCCCGACGACGAAGGTTGTACCGGGTAGCGTCGAC
This sequence comes from Ixodes ricinus, assembly GCA_037355805.1. Classification (NCBI taxonomy): domain Eukaryota; kingdom Metazoa; phylum Arthropoda; class Arachnida; order Ixodida; family Ixodidae; genus Ixodes; species Ixodes ricinus. Next base: position 5,314 of record JAZHYW010030557.1, on the reverse strand, counting down.
ACGTTGTTGATCTTGAAGTTGGAGTCGGGCAAGCTGGCGAACTTCTTCGGCTCGTTAAGCAACCACCTGGGTGTCGGGGATCCCATCGTGAGCTGGTTCGTGGGGTAGCATTGCGTCGAGCATGGTCGTTACTTTCCTGCCTTGCACCAGCTGAAACGGGGTCACTGCTGTCGTCTCTTGTACCGCCGTGTTGTAAGCAAACGTGACGTAGGGTAATACCTCGTCCCAAGACTTGTGCTCAACGTCAACATACATGGAGACCATGTAGGCGATAGTTTTGTTTAGCCGTTCGGTTAGTCCATTTGTCTGCGGATGGTACGCAGCGGTTTGACGGTGGCCGGTGCCGCTGAGGCGAAGGATCTCTTGCGTCAGCTGAGCCGTGAACGATGATCCACGGTGTGTAATGAGGACTTCGTGGGCACCGTGCCGGAGGACAATGGACTCGATGAAAAACTTGGCGACTTCCACAGCCGTACCCGATGGAAGGGCCTTCGTCTCGGCCTGCCATGTGAGATAATCCGTGGCGACGATTATCCAGCGGTTTCTCGACGTTGACAGCGGGAAAGGGCCAAGTAAATCCATTCCGATCTGCTGGAACGGCCTGGATGGTGGAGCAATCGGATGCAGAAGTCCTGACGGCTTTGTCGGCGGTTTTTTGCGTCGCTGACACTCGTGGCTTGATCGAATGTACAGGTGAACGGTCTTCGGTAGCCTCAGCCAGTTGTACTTTTCTCGAATCCTGGCGAGCGTCCTGCTGTTGCCAAGGTGTCCAGCCGTTGGGTCGTCATGGCATCCTTGGAAGATTTCTTCTCGAATGCTGGCAGGAATAACCAACAGCCATGCTGTGTTGTTGTTGACGAAGTTCTCCTTGTAGAACATCCCTCGCCGCATGGACGTGGACCCCTTTTGGTGAAAGTGCGGAGAAAGGCTCACCAGCCTTTGGAGAGACCAAGCGAAAAACTAATATGTTATCACATTTTTATACAAGGCGTGTCGAGGTACTTTTGCTCGTGTTCAACATTCGAGCACGTTCGTCATACAACAACTTTCAATTATGGTACAAATGCACATGTCAAGAAGAACATATCTACCAATCGTTATCGCGACATCTCCTTCCTCGTACTCGGCAGCCGACGTTTTGTTCTTTTTTCTCTCGAAGTGGTTAAAGTTTTAAATGTTGTCTAAGAAATTATTAATTTATACTCAGAACACTGAAAACGAGGTCGGTTCAAAATCCCTTCTGCTTCATTCTGCACGTTCGTAAATATTCATCCTTACACTTTAAATGATCTTGCAATGGTTTTAGTGCTGCTCCTCCAGTTCCCGCTGGTTCTTTTTAGAGTTGCTTATGTGTGTGTTTACGTTTTTAAGTTAATTTTGTTATATGGGGATGTCGAATCAAACGCCGGTCCAATAATTAACTATGAATTTATGGCTGCCCTTACTGAGCAGTCCGCTAAACCAATGCGCGTCATACCAAGATGATTGACATGCTAAATCAGGTTAAATATAACCAGCATCAACTAGAACTAAAAGTGCTAGACATAAATTAAATACTTGCAGAAGTGGAATAACTTGTAGAATCACTAGATGTGCCAGATATCCTGTTGAATTTTCTAATGTTGTTAGTGAGGCCGTTCGAAGTGAAACTACCGTTCTGAATTCAAGACGTAATGAGCTTGAAGATATGTCACGTCGTGACAACTTACTTTTCTATCGTATTGCTGACACCCTTTCCGAAAACTGGTCGCAATCAGAGACTCATATTCGCGGCAATATTTCTACGATATTAGGACTAGATTTGCCTGGCGAGGCGATATCCCGTGCTGATTGATTAGGCGCATACACAAGTAATAACTCCAGGCCAATAATTCTTAAATTTTCTTCCTCTAAGTTCAAGGCGAGTGTATTTTCTCAGCGTTTTAAGTTCAGGGGAAAAGGAATTTCAGTCAGTGAGGATTTATGTCGGGCTACGCGGCAGTTATGTAAAAAAGTTAATCGATATTGGCAAAAGCACCGGTCAGAGGTTCTCGCTCAGACTAGGCAGGCTGCACGTTAACTAAAAGGTGTGTACTTACTGCCCTGTAACACACTGTGTTCGGGAAGTGACTCCTAGTCATGCTCGTGGACCTAACGACACCGCGTATTTCCCGGGCACCAATAATACAGTTTTCGCGCCGCAACCGCGTACCGATAATGCAGTTTCCGCACCTGTCTCAAAAAAGGATAATTCACACGCGCAATCAACATAACTATCTAAAGGCCTGGCGGGTAACACCATCTAAATATTGTATTCTAACGTGTGTAGCGTGTGCAACAAACGCAATGCCTTGTCATCTCTTATCGACACGTGTACAGCTGATATTGTTATTCTTACCGAAACGTGGCTTTCTGGTAAAATTGCTGATAGTAAAATTTATAAGTGTGAAGATATGTGCAATCTTTTTTTTTTTTCATTTCAATCGGGACTCACGCTCAAGTGGCGGTGTTCTTATCGCTGTTCGTGATTCTATAATATTGAGTGTTGTGCCACTTAACATATCTTTGGAGTATGTGCGTGCCCGTGTACATGTCAGGAACAAGTATTTTATTTTTTGCGCCTGCTATTGGCCCCCACTTCGTCTAATACGTTTTGCTCAGAGCTTCACAATGTTTTAAATAGACTGGTAGTATGGTTTTCTTCTTTGTCTTTGCTTATACTGGATGATTTTAATTTTCCCACAATTAACTGGAAAAGCGACACTGCCACAATAAATGATCACTCATTACAGGCTGTTTCGTTTCTCAGGCTTTGTCTTCATTTTAACTAAAAGCAACTTGTACATGAGCCTACACGATGTTCATCTCATTCTTCCAATGTATTAGACCTCATTATCACTACAACTATGAGCTTGTTTCTCCCTTAAGGTATTTGCCAGGTTTAAGTGACGATTGCGTTATTCAGTTTGACCTGCAAGCATCTGCTTCCTCATGTAAATCATTAAAGAGTATTCGCGACTACAAAAATGCCGTTTTTTTCAAATATTAATTAATTAGAAGCGTTTCTAACCAAGTACCTTTCACGCGAATGGTTGAATAAAATTGATCTCTCTTCAGACAAAAGTCATTGACCTAATTATCCAATACATCCCCCTGAAGCGCATCCGCGCTTATCCACAGGCACCTTGTTTTAAAGCACGCCTTAAGCGTCTGCAAAATAAAAAGAAACGGTTATTTCGGCGCGCAAAATTAACAAAATGTGCTGAGCGATTGCACGCTTACGAAGCTGCTGATACGGAGTATAAACAAGCTGTCGCACTATCAAAGCAGGAGTTTTATTAGTGTGCACTTTTTCTCTTTAGAAGAGATGGCCCACGAAAGTTTTCGAGTGTGGTCAGTGGTATTACACACAATGGAGCTGAGCTTTGTTATGCGAATAATGTTCCTGTACATCTAAACGTTTGTTGGGATGTCCTGAACGACGTCTTTGCTTCTTATTTTTCCGACATGAATCCTACCTGTTAACTAATTCTCTTCAGTGCTAATTTTCATGGCGTTTTCTGTCATGACATTTTCCGCGTGTGCTGGGACTGACGTCATTAATTCAAAGTTCATGAAAAGTACCGCCACCTATTCATCTTTGATTCTTTCCGAAACATTTGCACAGTCTTTGCAGTGTTGCACGTTGTCCAAGGAATAGTAGGTAGGGAAGGTGGTTCCTTTGCATAAATCAGGTACTGCTCACTCCCCATGAAGTACTTAGACCGAAATGTATAACGTTTCCGTTAGGTTACGGTTACCGCTTTTTGTTGATAACGGTTTGGTTTGGGTTTTTTAATGGTTTAAATTTTTACGATTTCGATTACCGGCTACACGTTCCTAAAAACCGGTTTATTTCGCTTTTTATAGTAACTTGCTTAATTGAAATGCTAGACAGCCGTTTGATACTGAACGGTTTAAAGTAGTGCCACGTATTCAACACCGTGAAATTTATGGAACTTAGAAACGTCTGAATGCTTCTAACTGGTCAAAAGTTGCACACGTCTCCAGCTCCAACGCTTGTTCACTACACCTACTTACAATACGTAGCTTGATACACGAGCATACATGTTACTTCCGTCACACGGGGATAATCGCATTCTATATAATAAAAATTAAAATAAACATCCCTACTCTGTTCTTCGGTAGCGTTTGGAAGCAACCCTCAGAAAGTTCTCACTGGGTGCTGGAAGAAACGTTTGCACCTTTTCGCCGCTATAGTTTATTTCAACCTAATACATGCAGACCAGTCTTCGCCCACACTGAAGAAAGGAGCAGAGCTATAGCCATTCTCCTAGCAATATACTGCTAAGTGGAATAAAGTAATAAAATTGAGAGCTCGAGCTAGTTGGTGAAAGTGAAACATAATGTAAATACAATAGCCCAAAACAAGGAAGACTGAGGAGAGGAACGAACAACACAGTAACTACAGAGAAAGCTATAAACATATTTCATATGTTGTTCGTTCCTTGCCATCGTCTTCGTTGTTATATCAAGTTACACTTACGTCATGTTTGCAAGTTCCAAGCAATTGCCTCTCGTTATTGAAGCGCACGTCTCTCGCTGGCCGATTCTGTGACGCTAGAAAAATGGCGCATTTATGTATAAAAAAATAAAACAGGTGCAGACGCAAAGTATGACAATAAAGTGCGGACGTACCTTAATTGTGTGCATATATATATTCGAAAATATGCAGATGAATGAATAGTACTTTATTGAATGAATCATTGTTTTACGAAACCGCCGAAAGCCAAAAATAAAACGGCGGAGCTCAGGATTTGAACACTGGCTTTTCAAGGTTAGGTCGGGTGCCTTTTCAATATATTATATTATATTACATTATATTATATTATATCATATTATATTATACGGGCCGAGGGCTACTTGGCATCTTACATTTCTCTTTATGGCTGTGGGTTTTTCCCTCTTTGTCCCGTGTTTGAGCAGTGAACACAGACCGAATTTCTCTTTCACCCAATGGACTTTCCTTTGTTCTCGCGTGTTTGGTCGACTTTCCCGCACTGCCCACCGCTCCACCTTCCCCCGCTACCCGACAGCGCATGGGCAGATGCCTCCGGAGTCGGTTTTGAAGTACTTGTAAGGGATTGTGCGAAGGCAATCATAGTCCCTCTGCCGAGACCAATAAACCTCTGGGAAGGACTCGCCGTGTTCATCAGGTGCGCGCAGTGGCGAGGAAGGAACTCTTTCATACACGGATAACACAGCTTTGGTTCTAGCGCTGCACCGCGGCCATGGACGACCTTTGCCTTGGGCTGTTGCCAGTGACGTCTCTCTT
>JAZHYW010030556.1:0-42271 GCA_037355805.1 Ixodes ricinus | reverse complement strand
CGACCAAGAACATTGCGGTGAAGCCAGCATTCCCGAGACGACGCTTGCGACAAGTAAAAAAAGGCGTCTTTATTTAACTAGTGGCCCCGATAACGGTAAGAAGGAGGTCAACTAATATTCATACACAGTGATTTTTTTATTCCATGGAAGTACACAAATCTGTAGAAAAAAATAAATATTTTTTTATAAAATATCTGAAATTATTTAAAATGTTGGGACATTTAGAAGTTTGGAGCAAAAAGGGGGGGGGGGGGGGTATTTATCTTGCTGTATCAAGAATGCGACAAGAAAATTACAATATTGATATTCACTGAAAGTTAACATTATGGGAAACCGACAGATATTTTAGAGGAAAATAAAAAATAGCTTGTTTTAAGAATATCAATTTTAAAAAAAACTCAAATTTAAGATATTTAACAAGCTTGGAGTAAGATAGGACTACTTTCATAAATCTCTCCTCCATGAACAATATATTATCATATACGTTATAATTAAAGCTACACATTGATGTTTGTTTCATGTCATAGTTCTCATTGGTTTAGATCCTACAACACTCTGAAATTGATGCAAAATTGCTCAAGGTAGCAAGTTTGCGATTGTATAAATACATGATAATAAAAGTTAAAAATTGCTTTGTTTTCTAAAAAGAGTTCGTAATTGTTTTTTTTGAAGTTTAGTTTAAAAATATTATCAGCGAGAAATAACTTAGCCGTTAATAAACAACGGCAACCTTTTAGAAAAATTCAAATCATATTTTTGACGTATTCTACCAGGCGGCACTTTAGAATATGTTGTTCTTAAACTTTTGAGTCCTGAATTTTTAAAGTTCTGTTTTGGTAATCCTAGGACTTGTGCAGTCATATACATTTATTTAAAAAAAGACTCGAATCCCCCTTCCTCCCCCACCCCTTTTCGCGAAAAGCTATGTGTCGAATCTAAATGAATCCAGGTGCCCAGTAAACGTCCATTTATTTACGACTGCCACAACCAAAGACCTCTGGAAATTACTCGATGAGTAGAAGGGGCACGCCAGCTCTCTTACAAGATCGGACGTACTCAGTATTACAAATAAACACTTAGGAATATAGTTTCCGAGCCTCGAGGTTGTCAGGTCATCACGTACTCTAAGGACAGGTTTCATATTTTTATACGCGATTTTTCGTATAAAGGCAAGGTCATACACCGTGAATAGATTCCGAAGGGCTCAATTTGACAGGAACGCTGCTCTGTGATGGCGCTGCAAACTTCCCGCCAAAACTTCCGGACTTACCCACCCCTGCTAGGAGGGTACAAAGATAGACCGACAGGAAGTAAACAAGCATCCCCTCCCCTCCTTTTTTTTTTTTTTACTGAACGTTATTGAACTTTCCTCCTTAAACCAGAAGGGAAGAAATACACAAAGCGGGACGGCAGGGAACTTCTCAAAACCACCTTGAATGGTCTTTATATTTTTCTCTTTTTGCTGCTGCTTTCGTTTTGTGGATTTCCCAACTCTCGGAGACCACAAAAGACGCTTGGACCAGCAGCCTGACCAAAGTGACCGTGATGTAGGTCCATGCGGAAGACGGATTTCCTAGTATTTTCCACGGAACTGGACGTTCCATAGTACGCGCACGCCCGTGAAGTAAAAAAAATAAGAGGCTGTGCGGTCCTTGACCTTCCCGTTTGAAAAATGCTTTCGCATTCCGCCGTAGGGGAAAAAGTGGGACTGGGAAAAAGTAAGAAATAAAGGAACAAGCAGCCAACAACCCATCGTCCTTCCTGGTTCTCAGCGTGGCATGCAGTAAACAAAGGAACAAAAGTGGCGAGAGACTAGAATGGGGAGCCCGTTCCCCGGACACCGTCGATACACGAAAGGCTTCCGTGCTGCCCCGCGCAGGTCGAGCTTTTCAATGCACCAGTCATTGTAGTGGTTCTAGGGGCCTTTCAGAATGAAGTCGGAATCTACGTGGCTCCCGCTGAAAGGAGGAAAAAGGACACCAAAGATGTCTTCTGCTTCTGCTAGAACATGCCACCAGCTACTGAACGAAAAAAAGAGGAAAAAAAGAAGAAAATTGAAAGTACGGCGCGCGAACCTTGTGCGCTCACCTTAAAAGAATTCCTGCTATAAAAATGTTTTTCTAAAAACTTTATTGGAAGACGTATTGTTCTTAAAATAAATTTATCACATAAAAAACATCCTTTCTTTGCGCAATTTTTACGTCATTAGACGTAATTTAGGTGGAATCAGACTTGTGCACTTTACTTGAAAAATGTTATGGATTACAATTACAAATCACCGAGCCACAAATGTAAGGAATTACCGTTTCAAATTACTTTCGCTTAAAAGTAACGGATTCTCTTACCCATTACGTTACAAATGCCTATTACGTTACTTTTCCCGTAGACTTATCAAAAAAGCAATAGAAAGACGTTGATCTTTTCAAAAATGTTCTGTAAGACTAGTTTCCATTTCTTATACGCCCGCATTATATGGTAGTCCTTGTAAAAATAAAATATTGTATTCAAGAGAAAGAACTTAGGTTCACACGTTTCACCTGTAAGCTGACAAGGCAGCGAAAGCTGCAACCACATCCGCATTTCCGCTAGCTTATGGCGATCGGAAATGATCCCTAGAATTCTGCAGACAAATCTGGCGGTGCGCATGCTCAGTAGCAGCCTCTTCCTCCGCTAGGAGAATCCGAGTAAGGAACCGATGTAGGAAAGCTCCCTTTTGAAACGGGTCTTACAAGCACGGGAGCAACGTCTCAAAGTTGCGGTGTCGTGCCCGTAGATTTGACGCACTGTTAGCTTGTGCATGAACGGAGTATAGTTGCATGCAGCACTGAAAAATGCAATGGTCGCGAACGCTCGTTGTTGAGCTTTGGTCGGGCGGGGGGTCACATACCCATATTGCTCCAGTTTCCGTGTTATGTTCATATTTTTAATAAAAGTGACGAGTAATTAAAGTAATCCGTTACCAATATTTGTAACTAAATTACATTACAAATTACTGCCGCAAAAGTAACATATAATTCCAAAATTAGCTAAAAAATATAAAGGACTTCTTCCGAAGTCTGAGTGGAGGTCACGGCACACTCTAAGCCCGCTCGCAGATCAGTGGCCCCGCCCATTACTACTGGATTGGCTTGGCTGCTCGGCCGAACACGCTCGAAAGTCAAGGGTCTCCTTTCGCGACATCCAGTGCGTCTAGTCTGGCGACTGACACCGCATGCTAGCCGTGCGAGCAGACGCGCGGCCGCCTCCGACATCGTCTGCTATTTGACCACCGTCTATCGTCGTCGGTAATGCCTGGGAGACGCGGACGTGAAGGCTGCTCGTCTTCGTCCGTTCTCGCCTTCGTCTGTCAGCGTGAAAGCTTCGTCCGTCGACCATGGAAGCGGCTTTCCTGTGTTCCATCATCTGCCAGCGACGGTCCAAAACAAGCGTTTTTCACTGCCAGCGACTGTCGATTTGCGGACAAAACAGCGACCGAGAGGACTAAAGAAAGCAACAAAAGATATGCTGTCGTTTCAGCTTTTATGTTTTTGATGTTATTTTTTTTTGCTTGGTATCCATGAGCAAGGTGAGTTGGCGTGAGGACGCACAATTATAACGTGACCCGAAAATATTCACTTTGGCAGGCCACGTGCACTCCAAAACTTAGGAGCTACTTGCCTTTCGAAGCAAAATGGCAAAAACATACCTAGACAAACTTGAAGCTAGCCAAACGCCCGATGGCCTCCTTCCAAATTGCTCGCAAATTCTTACTGTGTAGGTATCTTCCCGGTATTGAAACTATGATTGCAACCATGACAGTTGTACGATTTACAGAGCAGCGGGGCCGCTTTATGGGGACTAGCATATTCATTCACTATTGGTTGGAGCTGAGCTAGTTTTGTTCTTATTCATTGGTGGTGCCAGCTGAACACTTATAAACACAAAAATAGACAGCCGCTGGACGAACAACTATATTGAAGCCTTCTTCTTCCTTCACTGCTATCAGTGTTTACAAACTGGTTTGCATCCTTTTTCCGTTATATATCGTTCATATTAAACAGTTATCAACGTGTGCATTTTCGTTCATTCACTTGTAAATACAGTCAACTCCGTAAAATGTATAAAACAGAGAGAGTATGATTTTGACGAGTTTTTGTCCAGACGTGTGCGCAATGCACTTTTACGTTTACAATGTTTTTCTTTTCCTTGTGGTTGTTTTCACCCAGTGCATTTCTTCCTTCGTGAGTGTGCTTTTGAAAAGTATTGTAGAGATTACTCTTTTTTTCTTTCTTTTTGTGTGAATATTTTAGCATGATGGCGCATGGCTGCCAAGATTAGAGGTCTTTGGACTCGTCAAGATGCAACGGTACAGCTTTTTTTCCACAACTACTTCATCTGTAGTTGTACATGGTGAAAATAAACCGATTTTATTTTATTTGATTCCTTACTTACAAACTGGGTTAGGGTCTTTTCTACCGCTACTGTTACTATTTAAAAAGGCGGAGCTCCTTTATGCGGGAGCACCAGCGAGAAAAACTGTCTCTGCGGGGATCGTGAAGAACATGAGGGGAGCTCCGCGTTTGTAAATAAGGATAGTGGTGGAGTAAGAAGAATTTAATCCAGTTTGTAGGTAAGGATGAAGTATGATTCAATCGAGGTTGTAAATACTGAGTGTAGTTAAGGAAGAGCAAGGATTCAATATAGTTGATAGACCAGCGGTTGTCTATACGTGTGTTTACACGTATAGACAACTATACGTCTATGCGTTTACGTTCTATACGTTTACACGTATAGACAACAGCTGGCACCACCGGCGTATATTTATTCAGTATGAACACGCACAAACGAACAAATCAAGCCAGATCGAGCAACATAGCTAACTAGGAACGATAGGATTAGGCCAGTCCCGCTACAAAAACAAGCACCCGGACAGCTCTTCCGAAGGCACGTGCTTGCGATAGTTGTTTGTTGCAAACTACATCGATTGAGGAGATCTTGCGCTGAACACTTCGGTGAACGCAAAACGACTGGAACTCGGGGAAAAAAGAGGAGCTGGACGAACAGCGTTCGTTGAGCACATACTCCTCAGACGCCGGCCGCCTCCGCCATGTTTGTCATCGCTTCACACCAATCCGAAAAAAGCACGCTTGGGATAATTTGAAAACAACGATGACTCTATCGAGATCATTTGTTTCTCAAAGATTAAAAAATGCCGATAAATACTATTATGACACGGAGATGCAATTTTACGACCAATATTTCACCCGTCAATAATCTCGCCAGCCAATGAGATATGCGAGTACTTCAGCTGGGGCGAGCTTGTGGTTCATGCTTACACTTCGTAGCGCACGAGCAACAGACACACCTCAAAAGTTCACTTGCACTCACACAGAAGTTCACTAACACAGCGCAGTGTAAGTGTTCTTTCTTTGTGTGAGTGTACTTTTGAGGGTTGTCTGTTCTTGTGCGCTGTGAAGTGTAAGCATGAGGTATGCGAGCACGCTGTGAGCACGGGCCGGGGCTTAGCGGGCTGCAGCCTCCACCTGGACTGTCAACAGGAAGAACAAAAACAACACGGGACGAGGGACGACGAACATTTCTATCATCATCCCTCATCCCGAGTTTGTTTTATTCTTTCTGTTGACAGTCAATGTTATAACTCAACACGCTCTTCAGTTAACGTGGGCCTCCACCTTCTTCACGTAAATTGCGTTACAACATAAATATTAAAAAGAAGTATTTTGGAGCTAATGTTTTCTTAAATTGCAGTGTTTCTTTAATGATATGTACAGACCGAGCAAGGATTAGTGACTGCTGCAAACACAAAGCCAACACCTTGGAGAGAGGAAGTTTTGTTTTTCTTGCCAATACAGCTTGCCAAAGTAATGTGCATTTAACATTCATATTTACCCTATAAGCAAGAGGCGGTACCGCTGGTCCCTAAAAAAAGGTTGAGCGTCACTTGCACACACATATATATATATATATATATATATATATATATATATATATATACTTACAATGAAGGATCGGAAATCACCCACAAAACGTTATCGCAAGCCAACAGATCGACACAAGAGCGACCACCCACGTCACTGTAAGAACAGAATATCCTATAGCCAGGCCCACCGTTTAAGCGCATCTGTTCAAACAAGTTCATTTCGATGCGAGCTCTTTAAACCTTAAGAACGTGTTGATACATCAAAAATATCCACCACGTGTAACTATTAATGCGATCCATAAAGCAGAATGTTGAACCGCAGCGACCTCCTGGAGGACCGTCCCCGCAGAGCTGCACACAACGCACAAATCTATGTCTCACCTACAGCATTAATTATCCTAACGTAAATAATATTTTAAGACGGCACTAGAACATGCTCGAGCAAAGTGACCGCCTAAAACGCGCATTTCCATCCCCACCAGGGGTGATCTATAGACGATCACGCAACATTAGAGAACACACTAGTAAATTCTCGGTTGAACTCTGCACCGTGACACAACGAATGCAGGCCCTGTAATGCACCGCAGTGTTTAATCTGCAACCAAATTCAACAAACAAACACAACCAGAAGCACGCATTCGCAGTACTCAATGAAAATTAAAGGGAACTGACATGGCAACTCTTCAAACTTAGTGTACTTGCTGGAGTGCAGAGTATACAAAATGCAATTTGTAGGACGGACTGAGACAGCGTTTTGGCTACGCTTCAACGACCACAGAGCTCACTCTAAATCTAATCCAAGCCTCCCTCATTCAAAACACCTCCGTCTCCCAGAGCATTCTTTCGATGAATTATCGGTGAAATTACTGGAAACTGGATTTAGATCAAACCGGGAGCGCAGAACACCGAGAGTCATACCTGGTATGCAGATTCAATAGAACAGAAAAAGGAATAAATGAAAGTCACGGAACACTTGCACCAATCGAGAGCATTAATGTACCCTACCTTTCGACAGTGGTACTGTATTTTCGACTGGAATTGGACCACACGTGATTATTCTATTACCACTCCTATATTCGCAGCTTTCACGACCTATAGGCCCCAAATAGGTTGTGAAAGTTGCGAATATAGCACTGGTGCCTATCAAAATGGCTGTAATCTGGATGAACTTCGTAGAACAGCGGTAGGAGGCTGGGTCTGCGACGCGTAAGGAATGCTAGTCTTTTCTATAAACGAGTAGCATTAGAGCCTTACCCTATTTTTTCGCGCGAGGAAGGTGTAGGCAAGTCCATTTATTATGAGGCCAATCATCTGGCAGCTAGGGAGCACAATTCTCACACCGGGGTACCACTACCGCTGAAAGTTTCGAATTGTGGATGCTATCTTTTGTGGAACCGTGCTGTTTCCGCGCTGCTCTCTTGCATGCCTGCTTCATTGACCACATCTCACAAACGTGCCCCCCTCCCCCCCCCGCCCCATACCCGCTCGTCTTTTTTTTTGTCTTTTTTTGACAATCTGAAAAGGGGGCAAACATTTTTTTGCGATGTTTTACATTTTTCGGGTTTCCTTGACACGCGCGGCGCCCCAGGCAGCGAAGGGGCGACCGTCGCCAGGATGCATTGAGACGTTAGGTGCCATCCGCCGCGAAGGCGTCGTCCGTTTACGGCCTATTGTAGCCACTGCGGTAGGCGGTCAAGCGAACTTCGTATTTCGCCGCCCCGCAGAAGAGCGGGCTCTGGTCAAGTTGTTAGCTATGTAAGACCGCGTACCTTGCTATTACTTTTTTCTATTTGTGTTGTCACGTTTTTCTTCTCAGTTCTCATCTTCTTTGCCGCAGCGATATGATCTCAGTTGTAAGTCATCTGACGAAGCCGAGTCTCTCGGCGAAACTGTTGATTAAACTTCCGCTGTTTGTTGTTTTTCAATGTAGTTTTCACTTCGACATATTATATATATATATATATATATATATATATATATATATATATATATATATATATATATATATATATTTTGTAGGTGGAAAATAAACCAAAAGATTTTATTCGACGTTTCGACCTGAGGCAGGTCTTCGTCAGGAATGACGAACCTGCCTCACCCTGCATATACACATTTATATATATATATATATATATATATATATATATATATATATATATATATATATATATATATATATATATACACACACAACAGACACGAATTTAGGGTCAATTTTTTTATACAAAAAATGTTTCTTTAAGTATTCTTAAAAATGAGAGCAGCGTGAACGGCAAGCTTGGCGGATTTTTGTCCTCAAGTCACTGGCCATTGGAGCGGCCGAGGCGAAAACTGACGATTCTTCGGCCTGCCGGAGATGGCATGTTTGACCACTCGCTATTTCGTCAGTTATCAAAGGATTGCACTAAGGCTCTTTGGTGACAATTTGAAAATAGATTTTATTGTGCTAGTGAAATAAAAAAAAGTTAAACTTCGAAATATATTTTAATTAAAAATGTCGAACTGTGTTTCTTTAATCACGTTTGGAAAAGTTTGTCAATTGTTTACTTGTTACCTATTTGATATATTTTAATGAACTTGATATCATAAGAAATCCTCAACTTAGTTTGCTTTCATTCATTATAAATGCAATATTTGATGTAAAAAAATATTTGCTACATTCATTTGAATTATGCAATGTTGAGAAAAATCTCGCTCATATCCGGGATCTATCTTTTTAAAAACTCCAATTTTAATTTCCTTACTTTTCAGTAGTAGTAAGGTATGATAAAGGTTTATTATAAAACAAAAATAAAAAAGTATAGTATATTTTTGTACGTCCTCAATTAAAGCTTGAATCTCGTCAAATGTGCGTTGAGAGTGCGCCTTCGCATGTGTGCTATTATGGACAATATTTGTGGCATCAATATGATTAATGACCTAAAATAATAATAGTACCAAAATTATCATAAATGGGACTGAAATATTGCATAGTGCGTAACAACAATTTTATGAGGTTGTCACAATGCTACAATATGTAAAAACACAAAAATGCAATACATCAAATGCTCGACCAAATAAAGTAACATATCAAAAGGTAAAATGAAATATATCCTGCAGGATGCAGTGACAGTAAAACACAACTATAAGAGGTAAGAAATGTTTTTGTAAGTCACACCATTACGAAGTTCTAAAAACTTATAATTACTAATAAGGTTGAGAACTGGGGTAGTTAGCAGTGGTTAAACATAATGAGATAAAGCAGCTAAAAAAGTACAAAAGGAAGCGACAAACCGGACAGGACAGGGCGCTGACTCGGAACTATGTATTTTTGCTAATAAAAAAAGAAAGAAAGCACATTGTTCCAGACGTTCCCACGCACATGTTCTGCCTATGATATTTACGGATTACAGTATGCGCTGGACCTTTATTGTCAATTTCAGGAATTCCAGCTCCTTACTTGACAACGCCACTGACGCTGCGCTAATGCAAATTTACTAAGTGTGTTTGCACTCAATTAGGAAGTGAGTGTTTCCGTTTTCTAAGTGATTGTTTGCACTAACTTAGTATTTATTAAGTGAGTGTTTGCACTCTGGGAACCCCAGTTTAGACGATCAAAATATTGAACTCTATTTAGACGTAGGTACATTTAGTTGCCAAGCTCGATGTTGAGGACTTATGCTCGACTCGCCACCAGAGAATTAGATCAATATTACTTATTCAGTGTATAAAAGACCCACCAAAGCTGGATACCAAATATCTCGCAAACACCCAAAACACACAAATAAATCTAAACGTAAAAAAATATATATAAATTTTCAGCAAAACTGTATACACAGTTATATTGAAGAAGTCAGCAGTTGGAAGAGATTATGGCAGACTTATTCGCGTTAAGTCGACAAAAATAGCGTTAAAGGTTTTCCGCACAAATTAAAGCCCGTAAACAAAGCTCTACAGATCGCAGAAATACAACAAAATTGTACAACTATGTCGAAATGTTTTAAAGCACGTACTGGGGTTTCATCGACAAAAACATGTTTTACTGTCCGCGTTCAAGTTCTTAGGACTCTATCTAAGTTCGTGGTCAAGTGCGTTTTGATAGACCACACATGGGACAAAACGCAAGTGGGAAAGAGCACGGGACTGTCGCATGTCTCTAACACGAAAGGTAAGATAAAGAAACAGTCAAAAACACACAAATATTGACAGCAGATTATTAGAAGGAAGCACGTTTTCAGATACTAATTCACATCGATACCGAGGTTAATGTTTGCAAAGGTGAGAATTCAGTCAACTCACTCTTGAAGACTTGAACGCATGCCATCTCACTGCCGAAGTCCACTCCCAGAGGAGACAGAAGTGAATTCATAGTTGAAACATGCTTGTCTGTACGCTTCATGGTCCTAGCATATGTGTCCTCCTACTCTGGAGTTTTACAAACTCTTTCTAATATGACAGCATTGTCCCCTCGGTCCTTTGCTTGCTCCCACGTGAGAGGACGAAATGCCCTCTGACGCCTAACCTTCTCCCAGCCCTTCTTCGACTCCTGAAACGGGTTAACTCTTCTTGTGCGATTGATTAGAAGCACTAACCCTTGATTTTATGGCTGTTCCTCAGAAGCACTATCTCAATATTCTATAGGCTCACCTTGTCACACAACGTTTTCGCGCGTCAGTTTTAGAATTCAACTCCGTTGTTTTCAAATTCTGCATTGATACGTGATGCTACAGAGACACCGCCCTCTCCTTCGCGCGCTTTTTCTATGTCCTGTCGCAGAAGTAGATTCGCTTGGTGACATTTGGCTTCTTCTCAGAATTCGTACAACTGGAAAAGATACTTGAAGTAGCTCGGAGCCCGCCAGAAATATAAATTACATCCAGCAAACACTGGCGGCAGCTCCTTAGAGGGCCTGCAACGACGTTTTGACTGGTTTTCAATTTGCACCGAACCTGAGTGCACTGAACGTAGTAACTCGGTGAACTGTTTTCTCGAAATTCGCTTTATTGTAAAGATCATCGTCAAATAAATTACAAAACAAGCAACAAATAACCTTCTTCATGACGTCCCTGGTCCTGGCATGGGTGGCCAATGGTAGAAGCGAAGCGACTGGCCAATCGGGTGCGGCTTAGGTTGATGGTCACTTCCCTGCAGCCACGTGCGCGTCAACGGCTCGTTGCTTGCTCTCCCTCCACCGCGCTTGCCGGCATGAATTTACCGGGTCTGTCGGAGTTGGAGCTCCGAATCCTCGATAGAATAGCGGGCGGGAGTAATATCGTACGAGGACACTCCTTGTAAGCGTCGAAGCGCGTTGGCGAAGCCTCTCGGCCCCAGCTCCACTATGCTCAAATCCGCGCAAGTTCCGGGTGGGTCTCATGTGGCGCGAGAACACAGCGAGACAAATTAGTTCTTTCGCTTCTTGCAAAATGTGCCGCCGCAGCGTTGTGTGTCGTCTGCTAGGATCAGCGGGGCGCCTGCGCCGGCCTGCGCCACCGCTTTCACTGCTTGATGGCGGGTATGTCGACAGGTCATTGCGCGTTGTTTCTTGTTTCTTACTTTCTAAACTGAATTTGCGTATTTTCTCATCTAAAATGGTAAACAAGAACTACTTTCAAAAAATAAAAAGATTGAAATCGGCGAGTGTATGTTTATACAGCCGGAACTTAGTCTGCCTCAGTGGGCGTCTGGTGTCTCAGCTGTAGATGAGCAATCTAGCCAGTGCGGTACAACCGCTAGCCTGCGGTCTTTAACGTGCACCACGCAGTAGTGATACATGACCGCTCGCCGCTACGACGCTCATCCAGATCGAAAAAAATAGGGGTGGGAATTGAACCCAGGGTCCCTGGGTTCTGCATCGTGAGCTTTCGCTCCACGTGCTCCGAGCAGGTGTGCGCTAGTCGACTCGGCTACCGATACCCCCAAAAACTACTTTCCTAAATATTTTAAACCATTCGCGCCACGTTGTATTTTGTATTTTGACTCAAAAAAGGTTTTGGCGGCTCTGACCAGTCGTAAGGCTGGAGCTGACCGGGACCGAAGAAGTCACGAATTCGTCACAAGCCGCGTTTGGCACCACAGGGCGTCCCCGTAGGAGGAGGAGGTTTCCGCGTCGCTCGCTTAAAGTATGCACACTGATATTTAGTGACTCTCTGCGCGCCCGCTGGGTTGCTTGGTTTACAAGAAATGTGGAAAGATAAAAAAGGTAGACGCTTAAATACCATTGCAGGGCCCTTTTGAACGTGTGCAGAGTCGGGGCAAATGTTATCACTCTCTACTCCAAAGCTTACCGCTCCCTTTGTGGTCGTGGCTGCGCAAGTGAAGATCATCTTAGAATGGATGCTTGGGCGAGTTGGATATTCATATTGTAGGAGAAGCGGGTAAAAGAAAAAGAAAGAAGACTGACAATACAATTTGAGTTGTAGTCACCGACTTGAGTGACCGTTTTCTGGTGTGCCTGCAATTTTGTGGTGAGTTTACTTCTGCCCTCCTACAATATGAGATATCCCATCTTCTTCTTCCAGTGGTAACCTTACGTCACATTAAATAACAACACTCCGCTTTTCGCAAAATCAATATGTTAGATCACGGCACGTCGCTGTACATTCGCTTTTTTGAGGCACACGGAATTTCGTGGAGCGCGTCTAATGTAAAAGTGGCGTATGTATTTTGTCGTCCACTTCTTGCAGTCGTTAATGCAGGTGTTGCCTGAATGTTTTCCAATAAACTTCTCACCAGGCTCCAACAATGCCGAATATAGCTCATCTTCAGGTGGAATGCCTAATTTTTAAGAGATAGAGACATTTTCTCTTCGAACAGGGTTCACATGTTAGTTGGAAGCATTTTATTGAAGGATTGTAAGAAAAAAATCCTGAACATCTTTAAATATCATGGTCCTTCTCTCCGCAGCATTTGACAGAGATGTGAGGCAAAGTGAGAAGTTGGCAAAGTGCGCGTACACACATTATTCGTGAAGTGGGTGGTTTTCTTAACCCACTTAGGACGAAGAGAGTACTCAAAAGTTCGCGTGTACGTCGAAAAAGTGAGAGAGAGAAGGAGACGAGAGGGAGCCCGAGCTCTGGTTCAGAATGATTAGTGTGTAAACCCAAAGCCAGCTGCCTTTGTTCTCCACTGCAATTGTCAAACGCGTTCGAACGCTAGAAAGGCCAGAAACCCAGGACGTCCGCGTTGCGCGTTTTAACGCGTTCGACAAGTGGTGACAAAGGATGCCTTTGTCTCTGCTGCAGTCGTCGAACGTATTCGAATGCAAAATCCAAACGTCGGGCGCTGGCGTTCGGCGATGAAACGCGTTCCAAGGGTGCAGTGGAGAAAAAGGCTGCCAGCTTTGGGTCTACCCACTTATCACTCGAATCAGAGCTCGGCGTCCTGACGTCTCCGCACTCTCTCGTCTCCTCCTCTATCTCACTCTCTCGGTGTATAGTATGCCTCTAGTACATTATCGGTATACTGATAGTATACGTTTCGTTTTATTAATGTGCAAAAAAGTATGTTTTAGTACAACAACGCATAAAGTTGGGCGAGTTGGGCATGATTTCTGGCAAGTTCGTTTGATCGCAGATAAGCGTGTGCGTGGAACCGTTTTGACAAGTTGTTTGTGTGTTTCTTCCTGTTTATTTCATGTTTTGTGCACAAATAAACTTTCAGTTGCTAGTCAGCGCCGTGTTTGTCGTTGCCTGTTCTACTCTTCCCTCGTTTATTCTCGCGCTGTTCCCCTTCCGTAATATTTTAGTAAATTTAGTACATAAAAGTTTCTTCCAGTTTATTGCTTTCTCAGCGAGGGTGTATCAGCATCGTAGGGCAATCAGGAGTGAACTGCATACACCTAGGCACCACGTACACGCCGCATCTGTCAAGGCTCGACAGAGCGTGGAACTTTTTCCAAGACGAGCCATTCGTGCAGACTTGTTTCTCTACCAGGCGGCCGCCAATGAGCGACTGAACCGACCTCTCCGATTCGAGAGACGGCGGACGGTGCCCGCTCTCCGCCTGCCTCGCCGACAAACAATTAGAGGTCCCCGTCGGCGTGAGCGTCGGGGGCCCCGATGGGATGGCCCTTCCCGGTCTGTCCCCGGGACACGCGACAGGTGCTGTTCCGGGGGCCCCGTTTCCGCGTCAGCCAGCGCGACAGTCGGAATCCCGGCCATTCTCGCCACGCGCCAGGCTCGGCGGCCGCAGCTGCAGTGCCGCGTTGACCGTCGGGGTCATCGCTCTCTCGAAGGTCCGCCCGGGTTGAATAACCTGCAGCTTACGTCTGGACCATTCACAATGTTGCGGTCACGCCTTGGGGGCCCCGCGAGCCGGGCGGACCAGCTGTCCGGGCCGGATGCTTGCCCTCCGTGGACACCTGCCTGCCCATCGGCGGATGCGCGACAGCGGCTCAGCCGAGGCCTCTTCTCGGGGTCGCCCCCGTGGGAATGACCTACATGGCCAGTCTTGTCGGTCCGGGGGTCCGGCCGAATCGGACCGCCCGCTGGATGCTGCCCCGTAGGAAACCCCCGCAGATTTCCGTCGTCGCCCCAATTCCGGTGGTAAGACGTCCTTTTACCATAAGGTCAGGTACGTCATATTCCTCTGATCCAGCTCCTCGGAATCAAAACACACTGCGATGCCTAAATGATCTTACGTTTTGTAGCACCCGTAGCCCAAATCATGCCACGGAAGGAAGAATGCTAAAACGAACAAGTTATCACCAAATGGCGCCAAAGCACCGGTGCAAGCTTGCGGCACTAGTCGGAGACCGCTCTCTAAAAAAATCTAGAAATAAATGAGAAAAAAAATAGAGTGCACTGTCAGAAATGGTAGGATTTCAAAACTCCAAGATGCGTTCCCAAAGACAAGCGAAACCAAGAAGGCCTTTAACTCCTGACCTTTTCTTTCCGAAGAGGTAACACCTTTTTTAGGTTTTGTCAATACAAGCAGGCACCCGAAGACTCAAAGAAAAACAAGTAAACGCGGAAAAGATAGCAATAGTGACAGGGCATAAGGACCAGTTTAGCTTGCCTACTGGGGATTTTCATTTTACACATGGGGGAATCTTTAGTATAAGTCTGCACCTTTGGTTAATGTACTTCCGATCTACGAAGAGAGACACTTAGTTAAGTTGTCTTTTACGTTGTCCCAGCTGCCTTTTATTCGCTTTAAGATAACAACCAAATACCGATATCAATAGGTTTCCTTTGTGATTGCGGTTTCTCCATCCCAAGTAGCTCATTGTTATATTCTTGATTGCTAATGTTAATGTAGAAAATGCAACCTCAAACTGTAAAAAACGTGTTTTTTTTTCGTAGGTGTTTATCTTATTTCTTAGTCAAAACAAGTTACGCACTCGCTCATTTAATAGCCAGATTCCGTGCTCTCATCGCTAGTTTCTTGTTGTTACTTTTTTACTTTTTTCAAAAAAGTGTTTGCACCAAACAACTGTACATCGTACCCTCCGTTTCCGACGAACATTCGCCAACTTCACGGCGGAAGTGGTGACGGGTGCTGGGGCCAGAGGTGTCAGCCTCCCATCACACGGATCCCAGCTGCTCGAACCAGGGCCCTTTATCGCCGTACGTGCAGGAAGTTCTAATGTTGCAGAAGTGGCCCACATTCAATCTTATCTCGACGAGAAGATTGGAAGCCGATTTCGTCGCGGCAGCAACACTGTCGTGCGCCAACCCTCCGGACGACATTTGTCAGTGCGCGAGGGCCACACCTCAGCCGACCCACGCGGGCCAAGACTTGCACGGCGTGGCTGTCGACGCTCACGTGCGTACTCGCGCTGACTCGAGAGTTGTTTTTAGAGCGGTACAGCACGGGCCACAACAAGATGGCAGCGTCGAACTTTGAGGAGGCCCTTCCGGTTTCTCGGTGACTCTTGCACAGGCATAGCCCGTCGTCATGAAATTATTCCCGACGGCGCACGGGGACCTTGAAGCATGATCACTTGGCACGTTGACCAACTATGCCGGAAGTGAAATTTTTTTAAACACCTTCAATTTCCATAAATGTTTTTGAACGCCTCGTTGACGACAAAGGCTGAGGCGACTACATCAAGAAAGCCTCTTATGCTTTAAAAGCGTCGAAGATGTGTCAGTCTGCATTGGACATCGGTAGGTCATCGATTTATTCCACAAATAAGTACGGAGATTTCACTCGATGCTTCCGGAGGCACTGTGGTCGAAGTTTAAATAGCACTTGTTGCAAGCTGCCGTATGCCGGAGAACAGCGCGCTTCGCCAGTCAGCTGCGCCCTTTAGTGACATTTCACGCGGAGCTCCCAGATGACCTCCGTTCACTGGACACGTCAAGTGTGCGAGCAATCGCCGCTCCCGGGTGTCCGTGTCTCTCCAAGCGCCCTGCGAGGCTCGGGGGAAGTCCCCAGCGGCGCAGATAAGCGCGCCGCATCCTTTCATCGGCTCTCGGAACTTTACCCGGCCTTCGCCGCGGCAGCCGAAAACGCCGCCGCATCGGGGTCGGCCGTTGAACTCCTGTCACACTGACTGAGATCTGCTCCTGCACTGCTGTCATTGACGTACAGCGCACTAACGTCGAACCGACGGTACCAATCTTTACGAGCGCCTTGATAGCCCAGCGGAACAACCTATTAAAATAGCGAATGTACGTGTCATTGACTACAAACAAAAATAATCAAAGTTTTCTTAACCAACTTCCGTGCTTTGCTTGTGGTTTTTGATACGTACACATTACCTGTTTAATAAGGTTTGTCACTACGTCATCAAGCCCCTCGTAAACGTGGGGCAGTTCAACGTCAGTGCACTGTGCGACGAACTGAAGTTTTCGAGTGTATTATGTGAGGCGATGGGTAAAATACAGCACCCATTTTTAGAGTGGTCTCTTCCTCGCCGTGAATGCACCCTCTGCGCATGCCTCGAGTTAATATTTGTTTTTGTTTTCAGAAATAATATTGCCGTTCGAGCCGACTAATATCCCTGCCATATGATAAAAATGAATATCAGTTCTATCGAATTACATTAGGTGATCGTCGAATCAGCTCGCGATCCTGAGAGTCATGCGTGAACCACGCCGCGCCAGGTGTGGTGCACCTGGCGCGGCGCGGTGCACAAAGTTCCTCAAAAAATGTCTTATACGCAGAGCCCAGTATGACTCTGGTCTATTACTTTAGTAAAGTGTATTAAGGCAAACTTCAAGAACAAATGCTTCAGGTGCCGAAACGTGCAACAAAACCTCTCATGACATGCCCAGTATGTGTCCTAAACACTACATAGATTGTAAAACACAAATATAGCATTTCCAAGAAGTGTATTTGGTTTAAAACACTTGCCAAGCACCATAATAGGTGTTTGTAAGCTTACTATGTAGCATCAATGAAAGGAAAGCCTACCGATGCCGGCGCCCCCCCCCCCCCCAGCTTTTGGCCCTGCTTTTTGTGCCTTCCCCTCCCTACGAATCCTACGCTTGTCTTCCCTCTCGCTTTCCGTTCGCAATCCTACCATATTAGTGAGCGCGCTCGATTAACACCGATAACAAGCCCGGAGCTTTAAAAATTTCAAGCTGTCCACCGGAAGCCATCGCGGGACAAACATTGGACACGAGCGTTTGGCAGCTACTCCTGTTCACAGAGCGAGGTCACGTGTTTCAGCTGAAGGATGACGGAGCGCTCGTGTGACCCAGTCCGGTTACAGAAGTGCGTTACTGTGAGCGCTGGGAAACCAACCAGTCGTATCACCGATTTTTGTTAAAACAAACTAAGACTCCCCAATTCAGACTTCTTGCTGTTGGCCATGAGAGAGAAGCGCACGTGCCGGAAGTTTGTGCACCATCGGAAGGCGGACCTAACGGAGGTTGTAGCGTCAAATAGAAATGCCTGTTCGAGCCATATAGAGAACACAGCTTCTTCCGTTTTATTTGTCCCTACGTCATTCGCTCTACCTTGCGCATCTGTTTTCATCGACTACAATGCCAAGAACACCTGTTGGATATTTTACAAATGGTGAATTGGTAGTGGAAACATCGCTGGAGCTATATCAAATAAAATTGTGTTCGAGGTAATCCAGAAAGATATTATTGAGGGCAACCCAGATAAATATGCCTCATGGCGACTCGAATAAACGAATTGTTTGATGTGGCACATATGAACAAATTATCGAGGTTACCCTCACATATCCTTTACAAACCCCTTCCACCACGTCCGGCAAAGCGAAGTTGTGGTAGCTGTAAAAAATGTCGGGGAAAATGAAAAATAGGATATAAATTCGCTCCCGGGTTTCGTGTGTAGTCGACGTAAGCTGTGACCCCTGGGCCCTAGCCCACTGATAGCTCGAAGAAAGAGACCCCGACACGCTAATGCCCCTTACAGGTACCACCAACCATGGTTGCCGGAACATGCAAGTCAAGTGACACGAACAAATGCGTTGCCACCATTCGCTCCCAAGGGCTGCTCATTTTAGTGCTGCATGCGCCGCCATTCCTTTTGATGATCTTTCTCGTTTAAGAAGTAGGACAAGATGCCAAGTATTTAATTCTCGTACCGTTTAATTCGTCAGTCTCGAAATGCATTCACCAGTTTACTTTTTCTTCGTCGTTCGCCTTCACTTTCTCCCTCTTTATTTGATTTTCCGCATCCTCCCGAGATGGAGAAGCGCAATAAATCTCAAGAAGATAATTTGTGAACTGGTCTCAGGATGACGCTTCAGTTACTTTATGTTGCAGTCATTTTCAGAGATGTGAGTATCCCTGTTCGTGAGGATGCCGCCGTCTTCGCCGTCGTACTCATAATCGAATTGTTTCTAGACGTAGAAGTGTTTGCTCAGCTTGCGTACCGTCTAGCTTCCCATGCGCATGCGCGTTCGACGCATTACACCCACGATGTTCTCGTCGTCGTCGCGTTGTTCTCCGTCTTCCAGGATCTTCATGGCACTTGTTTACTCAGGACGTTTGGGATTCCCTCGCTTCCACGGTGCTGGGAGCTCAGCCCAATCGTTTATTACGTGTTGTTCTCCATCTTATAGGGTCTTCATGGCCCTTCAGTTGTTTCCATAGGACGTTGAGGGTTGCCTCGCCTCCGCCGTGTTGGGGAGCTAAGATAAATTCGATCATTAGATGACCTGCCTCAGGAGCCGTATCCGTAGTCGTCCTTGTAGTTCCATCCAAGACAGTATGAAGTCAGGGAAGCTGGATAGTCGTCTAAGTATTATTTTCAGTTCTAACATTACGCTTGAGATTTGTAAGGTACGAGGATAACCTCTTACGGTTCTTTCCAGGAAGTCAAGCAAGTTCCACCTTATTCGAGATCGTTATGTTGTCCGAGAGTTGGCGGACCTGTTGCTTGAGCATGCCGAGTTTCATGGCCTCGCTGAGTAGGCTCTCCTTAACAGGTTCCCGATGCTGATCGCTTGCCGCTCCGTGGTTCTGATGGAGGCCAGCTGCGATGCCGTTGCCTAGGATGTTCCCGATAGTATCTTCCCAATCCCGGCTCAACAAGAAACTGCTTTGTGCTCCTTGTTTGTAGCCTTCGCTTCGAAATTTTCTCTCGAGTCGTACAGGTAGAGGTCGCTGTCAGCAGTGTCAACTTCTTAGTCCTCAAATGCCACGGGCGCCTCTGGTACCTTTCTTTTGCAACCACGTTCGGACAGGAGTCTTTGTACTCGTCGCGCATGATGTCCGAAAATGGCATGATTTGAACTCGAATTCGGGGGTCTTCGTCGCAGCTCGTGCCGCGAGACGCCTTGGCAATGCACTGTTCGTAGTCGTTAATAAATGTGCAATTGGCAACGTTGCTCGCTGCTGCATGCTGTTTTATTTTGTCGAAGAGATTGCTGATGCTTAGTCTGTCCACCATCAGAGCCGATATTAATGGCACCAGTTACTTTTGGATCGAGGGTCCTTAAAGCGTCCATTCCATCGCAGTGCTATATGACGACTAAGCCGTTGCTTTCCTTCGATCTAATAATCTCTCCTGTGAACAGCTTCCACATTTTATCTGATCCGATAAGTGGATTTATTCCAGGTGAGCCTTGTATGTCTGAAAACACCATTTCATCAGCCATACTTTTCTTCTGATCACGCAAGAAGCGCGCAAAGGTGTCATCTGCGATTGAGGCGGCTATGTACTGGAAAATTACCCGTACGGTAATTGCCTCGATTTTGCCATCAGCGTCATCATACTGACTCTTAAGCCGGACCTGAACCACATTGCTCTGATGTAGTACCTTGCTTGAGGTGGCAGCAAACGTATTTAGTGCGAGTTTAGTTTTACTTAAGATTTTGCAATTTAGGCGCAGTGTAACGTCTTCTGGGATCCCTCAGCGAAGAAAGGGTGTGCTTGAAATATAATTCAAATATATTTAATACACGCAGTTATTTTATATTAATCATTGATATTTTGGCCGAATTCAGCATGCAGTCGGAATGCATTTTATGTACAATTCTCGGCAATATGAACGGCCCCCTGGGAGCATGTAACAGAGGCGGTGGCTGGTGGGGACGCTGCGAGCGCTCCAGGAGATTACATTCAGCTTTGTGTGTGTGTGTGGGGGGGGGGGGGGACGCTCACTCAGGGCTCAGCAAAAGCGCAACGCGCTTATAAGTTCCTGTTTTTGGTTTTACGGCGGAGAGCAGGGGCCCTAAACTCGTCAAACACAAAGTTGGATTCCAAAGTTCGCAGAGCGAGCCGATTGGACGTCGGAGACAAAATTCGAAAGTCATCGTCCCGATTCTCCAATCGTGTGCGCTCCGTCAACTTCGGCCCCAACTTTGTGTTTGACGAGTTTAGAGCCCAAGAGTGTCAGCATCCTGCCGCAGTTGCTTTAAAGAGAAGCTGAAGCACTTTTCAAGATATCTGAGTTAGGAACCGACTTCTATGGCGTTTTGTCCCGTGAACTTAGTTACCGCACTCGATTTAGGCAGAAGTAAACGTAAACAGCATTTAATTTAAAATAAATACTCCCACTTTTGCTAGTCTTTTCATTTTTGCGCTATCCTGCGCTCGTCAGGCCGCATTGAGTGGGGCTATGTCGCTCTATGTCGAAATTTTATGTGGCGATTTCCATGATCCCATGATACGATTCAAAGAAAAGTTAAGAGCGTAATTTTTAGAGTGTCCATACGAAACCTTATGCTGTTTGCTGTTTCCAATTCAAGTACCTTTTTATTTTCCCCTTTACCTTAAGGTGGCATATCTATATCCTGTTTATGAACTACATCATTAGGTTTAGAGTGTGAGCACGTTGATGGAATTATACGATGCACAAAACAAACACAGGGACGTACAAGGCGACACCTATTTCTCGTATAGTCTTGTCGGGCCTCTATTTTTTTTTTCTTTTAGTAACGAATTATGGCACATTTACGCATGCCATAACGGTTGCACTTCGATCCTGCAGAAAACAAATAAACGCTACCTCGTAATTTAATTGTTATAGTGAACGTCATGTCTGACCTCTAGAAGTATTTGTATAGCTATACAAATACTTCTATAATTATAATTTGTTACTTTATGGCTTAGGATAAGGTTCGATAGGACGTGGCATGATTACTCTCGTCTCCGGTTTTTTCAAGTTAACGAGGTTGTTTTTGGAAAAGTTCGTTGCGTAAAACTACAAATATAAAAAATTGTTGATGCGGTGCCTGCAGGTGCGTCCTCTATCATCTGTGCCGGTTACAGTCGGGAACAACAAGCCACACAGGTGCTTAGGGACGTCACGCTCGGGGTGCTGCGACGGTAAGCAGTCCAGTGCGTAGGCGAACAGCTGCGCTGAGGAGCGCCTACACTTCAGGGCGCATCCCTCTTATCATGCCCACGTGTCATGGGATTCACCATGTCATAAAGGCACACTCTAAAAATGAAAAGTTGTCGTCTTCCACCTTTTCGTCCCATATAATGCGTCCCCAAAGCTTTAGTTCGACGTGCAGCGCGCTAACATCGGACAGACGGCCCAACTTTTAGGAAAAGCTTGATAACGGTGCGATATCACTTATTAAATAGCTAAAGTACGTATCAAAGACTACAGAACAGAAAAACACTCAGGTTTGAAGTAGGGCCAAGAAAACCCAGATTACATTTTTTTTGTCTGTAACACGTACATTGGCTATTCTAAGTAGATGTACCACTCGGCTACCAAGCCGCTCGTCAAAGAACCAATACGTAAATATACACTAGGCGAAAGTTATGTGCCCCTGGGAACGTCTTGCACGTAGAGTGCGTACATGTCGCTGTGTTTCAGGGTGAAGTCATCGTAGCACTGAGTAAACCAGCGCGTGACGCGCTATGTGCCACTGTGAACGTCTTGTGCGTAGAGTGCCACATGTCGCTGTGTCTCAGGGTGAAGACATCTCTTGTAGCACTGAGTAAATGAGCGCGTGACACGCAGGCGCAATCAGTGCTGAACTTGTGCGGTAAAAAGCGTATAAGCATTGGCCAAGTCTACGCGCTCGAGCTGAGTCACACCGAATTGCGCGCACTTCAAAAGACAAACAACGTCTGCGCGGAGAAATCGCTGAGATGTGACCACTCAAGCGTAAGCGCGTGTGTACGAAGGTACTCCACTGGTGCGTAAATTCCCTCGATGTGTCCGTGTTTCACAAGTAACGCCGAAACCGTACGAGTGAGACTTTAACATTGAAAAGAGAGCAAGCGAGGTATGTATTGTAGAAATTTTTACACGTTAGTTGAATCCTTGGCAAAGTAGAGTCACTATGCTTATTAAAATGATGAAAAAATGCGTGAAATCTGGCTTGACGTAACATTGAACAAAATCGTACTATGTAGAAACGAGGAATCAAGTGCAGCATTAATCAGTTTGTAAAGAAACACCTTGCTACGAACTAGTTGCACGCTGTGCTGTTCCTTGTCGTCGCTCAGTTGGAGCTCCTAGAGGCGTCGAAACAGAAAGAGGCGAGAGTCTAAAGGTTTTCCAAAGACGCGAATAATCGTAATCAAATTGTTGTCTAATATGGCGATCATACACAAGTCTGACGATGTGTCCCTGGACGTATTCTAATTTAAGCGTTTGACTTACTCTTTCGAAATTCCAAACAGGTTGACGCAAATTCCATTCTTGGCAAAATCAACAAGCGAAATAGGCGAAGAATACAAGGATAACTATTGAACCGTTGGAATCATCGATGCTTGAGAATCATTGATGCTTTTTCTCAATGTGAGCACTGAAAATCAGGCGAGAATCAATGAACACTCCGAGATCGCGCACAATCGAAGATCTTGCTATGTCAGAGCTCTGTGATTGATAAGTAAAGCCCTGCATATCCGCGGATTACCCGCGTATCAGCCGGGGATATCCGCAGTCAACTGGCGGACGCGGATAAAATATGAATCAGATTTGGCGGATTGCGGATCGAATTCGGATGACGGGGGCTGCGGATGCGAAGGAGGATATCCGCGGTTCCGCGAACGTGAATATCCACGGAAGTGAATCACTGCATGGTTTGCGATAGCAAGCGATTTTCCTAGGAAGAAGTAAGGACAGCAGGTGAGTCAATCGTCCCGGAAGAGAGTGTTCTTGTTGGGCAGGGAAAGTGCGGAAAACTTTTTTTTTCGGGCATAATAAACCGAAACCCAGAAAAAAATTAAGTTTTGGCACCACACGCTCGTAACGCAGTTCGTGGATGCCACCCCAGCATCAAGTGCACCGGCGGAGAGTAACTTTTCATTTGTGGGCCCTGTAATTCAAGAGGGGCGAACCAGTCCGAATCCGTCCACCGTTGTCGATATTCCATTTCTACACAGCAACCGCGACAGCTGAAACGTAGCGTGTGTGTGCGTTTTCTTTTTTTTCTTTTTCTTTCTCACCTGTTTGGAAGCTGCGGCTAAGTATCTGGTTCGGAGTACGCACGTTCATGTTTAAAACTGGGAAATATCGGTGCTGCCATTTTTAATGTTTTGATATTTTCCAAATGGTGTAATCGCCTCATTCTACGTATATACAAATACTCCGCTGCGGTGGGTTCCCCGCTTTTTTCCTTCCACTTTTTATTGTTTGACCTAACGTAAAATTATACAATGCAATTAGGCTGCGTTTTGTTAATTTTTATGTGTTTCATGTGCCACAAAGGGAAAGAAAAAATATTTAAAATTTCTTTCGTTTGAGTGCATCTTCTGGGCAGACTGTCGCAGACTCCCAGGACGATCTGATAACAGCGATTATCTTTCTAAAAACGCGGTGTTTCTCTGGAGAATGACCGCTTTTAGTATAAATACGAAAACAAAAGAACAGAATACAATAAAATTACTTTCATTGTATTATGACTCGAACAGTTCTTTGATTTTTATTTTATACAAAGATAAGAAAATGGACTATTAAAGTATCATCCAGATGCTTTTTTTAATTTACGCTTGGTTTTATGGTGTAAAATAAATGCGCAAATTGCGCGTCGGATGCCATTCTAAATTTTGTCGATGCGGTTCGGATGCAGATGGTGATTGGATGGTGATTGGATGCCAATGCCCAAACAGTTATCCGCGCAGGGCTCTATTAATAAGGATAAACTGTAATCGTAGTATTGAGCGAATGTGTCGAAACCTTTGCTTTTACGGAATTCAAAGGACATCATATTTATAGACCGAATTTGCATAGCATCAATATCAAGTTGCAGGCGCCTACAGTTCTCCAACGTGCAAATACAAAATATTTTTACATCATCGGGAACTGAATCACATTCAGTCACCAATGCTAGAATCAATGCCATTTACGAAGATGTTTAACTTTGTCGTTTGCCAAGTTACGCTAAAGGGACATTCATCGAGAGGAGTGCGTGGAGCCATGCCTCCACGGGGGCACTGCCGGTTGCTTTGTTTGGATATAAATCTAAATAATTTCTGACGAGACCTTAAAAATTGAGGTGGTCGTTCATTAAAAATATTGATGCGAATATTTATATCCTCCAAGCGAATAATTATTCGATTGATCGGTTGTGTCGACCATCACGCATAATATAAAAAAGTCAATTGGACTACGTAGACAGTTTGAAACTTGACGCTGAACCATCCACACTTAAAAAAAACTTGTAAAAGCCATTTTAAGAATGAAATATTTTAAATTAATATTTCACTCTTATAATCTCTGTGGCTGATAGTCACATGGAATGCTACACTATAAACTTTACCATACCTATATTGGTGTTTGGCGGGTGTTTCATACCTTTATAACCTATTCAACACGCTATATTTTCGCAACGTGCATTTACATATTATCATTTTAATATTATCAATTTGCGTCGTTTTGTATGAAGTACTTAGCTGGTAAACAATTTGTTAATGCAACTTTAAATTGTGTTTATTTTACATACTTCATAAAAGATTTTGCAAAAAAAATTTTATTGCATTTTTGAATATTTTGTGTACATTTTGAACCCATTTGAGAGGATAAATTAAAAAGAAAATCACTACATGCAAGCTTTGGGGTGAAATTGACGGCTGGGCAAAGTACTATAGCCAAACCTTGGCATTCTAAAGGACTCAAGCTTTAAAATGTTATATCTCTGAAAGCAAAATTAGCTACGGCGTTCAAATGTAGCCGAACGCACTTTCCCAAAAAGATGCCTTTCGCATACATTTTCTACTTAAACATAAAAAATGTGACCCGGACCAACATTGTACAATATGACGTGGATACAACCTAGTGATGACTATTAAGATGAAAATATGTGCGCCAGCCAATAAATCATAACTTTTTCTTTCTCGAGAAATTTTCAAGCTCTAAGCCCAACCAATATACCGGTTAACAGAGTTGATGACCATTCAATCATTAATAGATTAATCGATCAACTGCCCGGCCCTATCTGAAAACAAAATCAGATGCAGTAACGTTCGGAATGCAAGAAGGCCGAGCAGTTTTCTTTATCCCCCACTGTATTCCCTCCTTCTTGTGAAGAACTGGCAATGCATGACGAACAAGGTGCTTTTCCTTTCTGCTGACGACCGTCGACGCACTTGAGTGGAAACAACAACCTTTCATAATTTTATTGCACTAGATTTTGTTCAAACATTTTCCCGTAGTGTCTGCTGTGACTGGAGCCCCGAGATAAGTCAAACTTTAGATTGGTGACACTTGATATATCGTCTTGCTTAAAATGATTGCTGCCAGGTTTACCGAAGCTTTATGTGAAATAACAGTAGGGCGTTTTGTATAAGATCGCACTACCATGTCGGGTCTACATTTTTAATTCTGACGAAAATAAAATGTTTTCTGCTGTTTGTGCACCCGGAAAAACGTCTCCAAACTTTTTTGTGAAAAATAAGATTTATTTTTGGGAATATAATTCCCAAAGTCGCTGTCGGTCATGTGCATGTTTCGCGACTTACGCGAAGTCGGCATTTTAAACAGGCCTAATACACAAACTTTTGTCGCTGTATGATTAATATTTTTTGTACAGAAACTGAACATACAATGTAGTGAGTAAGATATTAATTAAGGTTTACGAAACGTCGTTACCTTGTAAAACAAAAAGGCCGATGTAAAACATATTTTAAAATGTTTCCAAATTCAGAGGGTTGTAAATCCGCACCTAAACATTGTCGAAATTTTAATTTCTTTTATATATATGATCGTGACGCGTATGTTAATCATTCTTACAAGATTTCAGTCAAATTAAAAGCCCACATTTCACCTAAAAGGTCACCTAAATGTAGGAAGGTTGCTAATGTTGCAATGTT
The DNA here is from genome assembly GCA_037355805.1 of Ixodes ricinus. Classification (NCBI taxonomy): domain Eukaryota; kingdom Metazoa; phylum Arthropoda; class Arachnida; order Ixodida; family Ixodidae; genus Ixodes; species Ixodes ricinus. The sequence goes on along the minus strand of JAZHYW010030556.1, from coordinate 15,726 downwards.
TTGAAAATAATTGTAAGACAAGGACATTTTTTATTTTGTTCTGTTTCACAGATAAATAGTTATGGTGCATTATTTTAGGTCATTTGCAGATATCTTGCAATGTTTTGTAAAAAAAAATTCCCGTATTTACAGAATGCCAAATATGCACGAATTAGCAAAACAGGTGTTATTGGAGTAAATAAATGTAACACGTTGCCGATTTCAAGAAAGGCCAAAAAGTGGTCGAAAAGTATAACTTTATGAACAGACATCACTGTGGCAGGATTTTGTGTAAATAGGCCATTTCTAAAAAAGATTATTGCACTTGAATACAAAGTACAAGCGCTTCCCACGTGAACTATAAAAATACTGTATCGATTTCTCGATTGTCCCAACCCCTGTCTTGTTTACAACAGAAGGTGGGGAACAAACTTCAGAGGTTCCATTTGCACTCGTCTGTTCATTGAGCCGAGAGTTTGGCGGCGGTAAATCGGCACGTGACGTAAGGAATGGGATTGCCTGTGCAAAGGGCACCACAATCGGAACGTCCATGCAAACATAGAAGTAATCCCTTACCAGTAACGGGATTTTGTTGGCAGTGGAGCTGCTTGTGCTGAAGTTCCTTTCAGACTCTACTTCAGGCGATTGCAGTTCGCATCCTTCTCGATCGCGTCGTCACTGTCGTATCAGTGTATCTTCCACCCAACGTTCCACTGCAGCTCTATGAACTGTAAGGACTCGTCAATCAGCTGCGCGAGTTCTTTTCATCTGTTGGCGATTTTAATTCCCAACACCATTTTGTAGGGTAGCTCCCGTCAGGACTCTCGTGGTGGAGTTGTTTAGCGGCTTTTATTCTCCTCCAATCTTTTTCTTTTAAATGCAAAGAAACCTATATTTCTTTTAGATCTGCCCGTACCATATTCACCTCTACTGACCTTTCCATATCATCACCGTCCTTACTCCAATGCTTTTCATGGCAGGTTTTGAACAGTCTTATTGGCAGTGATGACTTTCCCATCATTTTCAAAAGCACGGAGCCACTTTCATTCATTCAAACACGCCTTTTAAGGTGGAAGTTGTAAGAGGCTGATTCGGCTCCATTTAAATTAGAAGCCCGTACTCGATCTCTCTTTGCTGCCTCCTGCAGTATACCACAATCCCCATGAAGCTTTCAGAGGAGGTGCCCCTTTGTGGACAGAGGAGTCCACACCCTCTCGGAAAGACCAAAACAAAACCTGGGGAGAGTTTCGTCGTTACCCCACTACTCGAAATCGACTGGCACTCAATGAAAGCAGGGCCAGAGCTTGTTGGACAAGAGAACAAGGTAAGAGGGCTTCTTGGAACAAGTACGTCTCCCAGATAAATTGTTATCTCTCTGCATGGGAAGTGTGGCATAGACCAGCATAGGAAGTGTGGGAGCCCTTTTCATTGTCTATTTAATTCGAGTAACTACATAACAACAGTGAATATCTTATAAAGTTAAGTTCAGCGGCAGAAAAGCAGCCAGTTTTTCTGTCTGGTGCCCATGGTGTAGAAAACAACAGGCCATTTACACTGCGCGCAACTCGAAGCAGCACTCAGCGTTACGACGCAATCTACCCCTGGTCCAGGGAAAACCACTGGTAACCCGAATCTCTGAATAGTTTATTAATTTTCTTTAATTTCCTATGGGATGACTCTTTTTTCCTGATTGTTAGAAAAGGCACACAGTTTGTTTTTTCCAGTAAGGATCTCTTTCTGCCTACAAACTTCCCATTGCTCTCACAAGCTGCTTGGGAAAAACCTGGAGACTTATTAATCGACGCCTCGTGAAAATTCTAGTGGCAGGGAATGTCTTTAATGATAATCTGTGTGGCTTCCGGAGCAGGGCGCTCTGCTCCCGAACACACAGTACGCCTATAAAATTTTATTCGCGAAGCGTTTGTGCGTCATGAGCGGTATTTCTCTGCATTTTCCAATTTGTACAACGAGTATACGACACAACGTTGCGGTATGGGATATTTAGGGATTTGTAATGACTACGGTGTGTTAGGTTGCATGTTACGCTGTATCTGAAGTTTTTTCACTGGAAGAACCTTCCAAGTACGAGAAGGCTCTACCCTTATGGGATATTTTTTATCCAAGATAATGGTGTTTTTCAGATGTCTTTACACATTGTGTCTCCACACCTGTAGATATATTGCACGTTGTCATCACAAGCATTACTATTCTTAGGCACCTGTTTATGTCTGCGTACTACGTTAAATCCGGCCCCTGATCCAAACAGTTTGTAGACCCGTGTGATAGATGATTGGAAACGGTGCATTCCAATATAAGACGCTGCAACTCAAAAACATTAAAAATAAGGTCTGCAAAAGTATTTACGGTGATTATACCTATCCCCTAAAGTGACTTAAGACCATTACCAAATGGTTTAGGACATCAACTTACAGGGCGTAGCGACAAAAACAAATTACAGGCTTTTTTTTACCGCAAAAATAGACTATGCGTCGCCTAAGGCTTATTCTCCGCACAAAGGTAGCGCTAGAGGTCACAGCCAGATGCCAAAGTTTCACACCGAACGGACACCTTATTCAATACCGATAAGTGATTTTCTGAAAATTTCAATGGGAAAATGGAGCCCATTTTTGCCAGTTTTGGGTTTCTGGTGCCAAAGAGCCTCATGTATTCGAAAACTCCGTCGGCCACCATTTTCTCATTGAACTTCTCATTGAAAAATCACTTGTAACTTTTGATTAAGGCATCGGATCGGGCTGAAACTTTGGCATCTGTTTGTGACCTCTAGCACTACCTTTTGGCGGAGAATGAGACGCTTCGGCGATGCCTAGCTTAGTTTTGCGGTAAAACAAAACGTTGTAATTTTTTTTGTGACACCCTGTAGTTACCATTGACTTTTGTATCCAGTTCAAACTTTCTATTGAACGCGGAAATAGTTATAATATCATTACCTGGAGAAGCTGAATTGCTTTGTATTGATTAGCTCTCCTTGAGCCAGATAAATTATGTTTTAGAGAGTCATCATGAGTCATTTTAATGTTTCCGTGGTATAGAGTATACAAAAACTAAGCATTCCGATTGATTTTCTCGGTTAAATAAATTGCAATGCTGGGCCCTTCAGAATGGAGGTAACGCTACTTCTAGACTAATTATAAAAAATAAACAATGTTGCAAATTTTTGAACACTTACAAACTTGATGGCGAGGTATGCTCGTTGAGGACTCCATACCATGCTGGCATATTCGAGTAGTGGTCTTAGACTTATCCAACACGCAGTAAGCTTGGTTTCAAGAGTAGAGTTTCTTAGCTGCTTCCTCAGAACTTATAGCTCCCGAAATATATTACCATAAGCACAGTTACCGATGCATTTTTTACCGTTTGACATCATAAGGAAGTCTAGGAACGCAAGAATGATGATACATTGGTGGGACGAGGGTCGAGGTTCATTTCTCTCAGCTACCAACTGTTGCTAGTTGAAAGAAAGTGCACGTCGTCCCTCGTCCCACCAGCATCTTATACTTTCGGTGTACTCAGTTACAGTACCAACACTGTCACCAGTCTACAAAGAAATCGTTGTTCATTGCGTAACTGAAGCTTGGACTCGCTTTCTTGTTGCGGTTGTCTTCTACTAGTTTATTTCCACTCTCCAATTTTTAGATCAACAATGTATAGACCGTTTTTCTCTTTACAAACAGGAGCCGTCTCTTGCCTCCCAAAAAACATTCGGTCGCTCCGTTTCAACGGGCCTTCCGAGCCTGTTGATGTGAAAATTACTGCTACGATGAAGTTCTACGGAAATCACAAAGCAGGGGATTTAGCGAGATCCCCTCTCATATGTTGCTACTATTCAACATATAATGGCGTATCGGCCGCCTTACAGGAATATAAACAAATCTCCACAAAATCTTTCGCTCACCGGTCACTAAATTTTATATGAATGTTGAAAAACACTGCTACGGGGACAATTTGGCATCTCGTTTGAGCGGAAGTTGGCGGGGACGTAAATGCAAAAACGCCGCCTTATGGGGCGTTAAAAAAAAGAAAAAACCTATAATTTGCGAAGATAAGTCTGGGTGTCCCGAATTACTGTCCCTACTATTGTATTATCTATAATGCCATCAAGCTTCACTTCATGAAAAGACACAAAATCACGCCACAAACATAAATTTAGAAAGAAAACGGACCAAGAACTAATCTTTGTGGCGCTCCTGAGTGCACGTCAAACACTAAAGAACTTAACGATTCGAACGCATCAAACCTATTACATTGAAAATGTAGCTGGCTATCAACCAGACCAAGACGTAACTTTTGCCAACCGACTGCAGCATCGTTAACGTCTTGTGATGTGATGATTGAAAACTTTCGATTCATCAATAAAAATTTAATTTCTTTATTATATAGCGTTAATCGCTAAAATAATAGTGTGTATAGCTTTTCGAGTTCAGTCATAGTTGACAGCCTGCCCGGAACCCGTGTTGTTGAGAATAAACACGACTGACTAGCAAGAATGTGTTTATATTTCAGTAGTGACATACATTTGCGATGTATAGTTTTTATCACCTACTCTGATAGACTAAGGTACCGCAATACCTCTTGTTGTCAAAAATTAGCTGTCGGTCTTTTATGACAAAATGAAAGCCACCTCTTTGAAGCAAGGGTCCCAGATTTTGTGATATGCTGCCCGCTGCGTTGCCCCTCTATAAGAGGAAGCCTAGTCGTCTGCGTATATCAATCATAAAAATGAAATAAAAAACATAAATTCAAAGATAGGTGCGAAGAACGCTCACTTGCAGAATAGCAGAATAAGCTACTCTCAGAACCTTGTTCTGCCGTGATGGTTCGTCTTAAATTAGGACACACCATCACGGCACAACGATTCATTTCAGGTTCAGGCCTTTTGTTAATCAATGCAAGCAGTTGTTGGTCTTTAGTACCCATGAATCATTAGAGTTCACAATTTGTTTTAGCTGCATTCGGGATGCTAGCGGCGAATAAATATAAGAGTTTGAGGTATAAACTGACATAAGAGAGGAATACAATCACTATGATTTGCATCTGCCAGGAACTGCACTCTCGCACCCACCATCCTTCGGGTAAAAATTAACTTTTGTATGCATCTTTATCTGTATTGCGGAATACTTCTTCAATGTATTTGCGGAAGTACCTTAGGGTCATCCGGTTACATAAAAGGCAGATGTATCTCGCTATCTGTATTTTGGCCTAAAAATGAATGTATCTCAGTATTTGTATTCTGGAATACTCTTGGAGTATCTCTGCCCAGCCCTGGCGTGTACAAGTTCGGCACGGACCGTGCACCTACCACGAGAGGAGGCGTGGCTGTTTTACTCTTCCTTGTTCCCGAGAACAGAACGCGTTGGAAATGTTCGGACGTCGTATTCACTCGCTGCATTGCGAAAGTGGTTCCACAAACTCCCGGCAATAAGGCCGAACCGCTCCAAGTCCGTGCCCTTGGCTACAGCCGTTTCTCTTTTACTTACAAATTATTCCGGGATGCGCCCGGTGATGCGTGGAGCGGGAAGCGTATTTTGTGTTTCTTCTGTTTCATCCCGGCCCCTTCTTGTGCGAGACGTCCAGAAGTGGGATTCCTAATTTTCTTCCGTTTACCTCATCTCGGGTGGACAGCCTAGTCTCCATTCGACCTTGGTGAAATCGATATAAAAGAACAAAGCGAATCTTGCCTCCTATCGTGAGTTCCGCTTGATTCTCAAGGCGCTGGACAATACTGGGGGACCTGTTGCTCAGACACCTTCCTTCGTTTAGTAGACATTGTATTAGGTACCAATTGGTGATAACTAAACGTCGCGCCATTATGTCGCCCAGACACACACGTAAAACGTAAGCAGACACAAAACATATGCACGCGAGAAAAGAAACGCCTAGACGTACTCAATATTCACACGCCTAGACATCTTAATCCATAAACAGTGTGGAAACGAGAGCATGCACCTGCACGTAACCGCACAAACAAGCGCATTACCACACTTTTATTTTTATTCTCGGTGATTCCGATATACGCGTTGCTGCCACAGGTGCTCGCTTAAATATGCATACTTCCTTTGCTTGAAACAGTTTGCGCATACTTGCGGCGTGCAGCAGATTTAGAAAGCGTACACGAGAAGGACATGTGAGTTTTCTAATGATCCATTTAACCTACGTTTCCGAAAGTCCAATTTTCATACTCAGGCATAGCGTCTTCTATACTCACCAAAGCCTGGTAGTTCGACGACGGAGCCATAGAGTGCCCGGTCGCAGATTTGGAGCTGCGAGGATCTGGTAGCACGAGCATTTCTCGGGGAGCTAGTAGTCAGCACACAGCTTTTGCAGCGGCGAGGACCCGAAACATGGTTTTCAAACCAGACGAGAAAAGGAGCGCTAGCCCGAGGAACGCGGAAGCACGAGCGGGCATTGCATCGCTCAGGACAAGGGTGTTTCGTCGTTCTCGCTGCGGGGTGCCCGTTGCGCGACACTTTGTAGGCTCTTGTCTTCCGCACTACCTTTTCACTTTTGCACGCGTCACGTGACAAGCTGCCAGGCTTTGTCGGTATAAAGGAGGCTATGACTCAGGGGCACCTCAATTACCCCCGTCTATAATGTTTCGTTAAGAACATCTGGCGGACATGTAGGTTGATACGTATTAACATATTAAAGCGCAAAACAACGAGGAAAGGAAACCGAGGGGACAGGAAAGTGCGCTATTTCCTCTCTCATTAGTTTTTTTTTCTTTCTTCGTCGTTTTTCGCTTTAACATACTGTTGCAGTGAAAATGAAAATGATTTACTATACGGTGAAGGGAATACGAAATACAGATATGGTGGTTAGACTTCCAGAGCGTGCACCCCGTCATCGTCTTTCTTCTTTTCTCAGCCGTCAGGGTCGCTTAACTGCATCTTCTGCTTTTGTTAGAATATTAATAACTAGAATGCTTCATTTTGTGTTTTGGGCCGCCTGCGGGTTCGAATCCCGACCGAGGTGCCCGCAATCTGACGGAGGCTTATTGCGGAGGAGGCGCCGTGTAACCGAGCTTTCGGTTGCACGTCAAAAGATCCCCAGATGGTCGAGTTGAATCACCAGTCCTCCGCTGGGCCGTGTCAGGTACCCGTCGTTGCTTTGCCACGTAACGACTCCAAATATGACTTTCATTTTGTTTTGAATGTAAAGCCCAAAGGTGTCATTCCACGCTAACAAAGAAGTGCGCAGAGGCGTACGGTTGGATGTTCCAACACATACTGCGGACACGCAAACAATGGCACGCCGTCGCTGTGTTTAGGAAAAATCTTAGGCTTCACTGGTATACGCTCTAAACTTCGAGTCCTTTTTGTGCATCTCAGTGCGTTTCTTTATCAACCAACTGGGTTCACGTGTTTTTTTGTATTTTATTTAATGATGGTACGCTACGGTGCCTCGTCGTCGCGAGTGCTTTGTGCGTTCTCTATCTTGTTCAAAGAATAACCCCCCCCTTCCTCCCTGCGCTCCGATGTGCCAAAGACGCATTTTGGAACACTTGCTCACAGCACATAGATTCGTATATTTATACCGCTGGTTCCTCGTAGAATTTAATTACAACCGCGAAGGCCGCAGCATGACGCTTCGTACCACAGTGAATAAATCACGACGAAAGTAGCAGCCATGTTGTCGCTAACGAAGAAGCCAAGAATGTTTGTAACGGAAACAACCAATTAAAAGAAAGGCGTGACCGTGAAAAGGAGTTTTGCAGCATTGAACATGCTGATAACAATCTGGACACGCGTAGAAACCGGAAAGCAAAAAATGTGGGTTTTGAATAAGAACCAGACAGGCGCATCAAAGCTAACATCATCGATGCAAGGGTTTCTGAGAACGTACATGTCTCGAATATTTATTTTCGTGCCCTAATTCGTATCGCTCTCCTCAAAACATCGCTTTGCCAGATTTCCCGAAGGTCTCCGAAAGCCTCAGAGATGGCTCTCACCACATCCAGTGCTGTAAAAGGTTTTTTTCGTTTTTTACAGTTCAGTTACGTCGTTTTTTTTTTTTAAAGCTTGCAAACGTAGGAGGAAATGCCGCTGTTATTTTTATCTATGAGAAACGAGAGTGTGGTGTAGGAATATGTACAGCCAGTTTTAGAGTTGTGTGATACGCGTTGGACACCCACGGCGGAAACGTATCGGTGCGTAGATATATCAGGTGACCTTTGACTTCTAAGCAGAAAATCAGAGATCCGCCAAGGAGCTTCCTCTTCGGATAATACTTTTGGGGTCACCGGAGATAACCAATGTAGTCCTAAAAATGTCGTGAACTCTCGTGCATCTTCAGGAGACGAAGCAAGGGCTTGTGTGTGGGCAGCGATGAAAGTTTCTTGGTACCACATTATCCGTTCTGTCGTTGTATTGGTTCGAACAGAAGAACAAAATGAAATATATATTATTTTGAAGCAACGGCGCAACGAAGAACGAACAAAAGTAACCTCTATTCTCCTGGTGTTTTTTTTTTGCGTTGCTTCCTATTTTGATGAATCTCCACCTCTCCCGAACCCCCCTATGAACAAGAAAACATACATTTGAGCTTAAAACCTGCGTGATTCACGAGAAACGCCTCGATATGCCCGAGCCTTCCCTATCTGTTCATACAAAGGACCAGCTCAAGCCGAGTTCACTGTCGTTAACGATCTCGACTAGTCTCATGCGCGAGACATATGCAGCGAAAACTCCATCCGATCCGACGTCCGATCCGGCAGTACGACTGCCTGATTCGAAAGTTTGGTCACTTCAGACGTCGGATCGGCGATCCGGCGTGCGTCCAACGTGCCAGGTAGTTTCGCACGGCGGACGGACTGTCGGGAGCGTCCAGCCAATGACAGCATCAGCTAGCGCGTACGTCATGATGACGTACCGGGTCTGGCGGACGAACAAGAAACGGCGACGGCTGACGGGAATCCGGACGCGTGGAGCCCGCTCGACCCATTCGAAAAAGATGGGCCCGGCAAAGAATGCACGCGCTAGCGAGAACGAGCTCCTAACTTGGCTCGTGCGCGCTAAACCCGTCAAGCTGGGACCTGGGGTCTACGAACGCGGACTCGCTGGAGTGCTTGGATCTCGTGGGCGGAGCCGTGACTGGATCGTCGTGTACTGCACGTCGAAGCGGTGAGCCGTCAAACTGTCGCGTGCGGCAACTCGGAGCGGCGTTCGATTCGGATCGGACGTCGGATCGCACGATTCTGTCGTCCATGTGTCTCGCGCTTTACGTTGATTCGCCTGCTCTTTCAAGATGCAGTCTCGCAACTCTAGAGGAGGCGGCGCCGCGAAGTTGAAAAGACGCGGAGGAGAGACGGGGAACTAACGCCTCGCCAAGTTTAAACACGAGCTCTCGGGTTCGCACTAGCTGAATCACGCTGCGTACCTCCTTTCGCTCCAGATAATCGTACAATTGAAGTATAGTACCTCTTGTTCTAAAATTAAAAATAAAAACAAAAAACTCCTATTTATTCTACGCGACCGCGCGCTACGTCAGTGTTTGGGTTTGCGAGCTTTCCTTGTTAAAGAGATTTTGTCACGGATCGCATTTCTGGAAACATGGATGCTATTAACGGATTTTGTTTCTTCGGCGCAATTTCTTCGTGGACGCCTGTAATCGCCAGGATGATGCTCCTTCTAAAACGAAATAAAAAGAGAACGAGCGTTTCTAGAAAAACAGCCGTTAAACATTTAGCTCCGCTGACAATATATGTACAACTTTCTCGGGAACAGTGATAGCAGCGGGCTGTTAACTGGCATTGCACTAAGCGAGCTGGCGGTCTTAAAAGATGGCAGTTGTTAAGTTACTGGCTTTAGCCACCCCCCCCCCTAAAAAAGACGGTTTGTTTGAGTTTCTAAACCATAACCTCCCGTGCTTCTAAATAAGAACTGAATATTTGCGTCACGAGACGCACGTTCAGTTATGAGCGATTCTAAAACATGCTTCTACTTCGAGCTGTCGACCTCGAAATAGACGCAAATTGCAGAACCCGAGTAAACCGGCGATGGGACGCTTAATATTGCGCTTTAGCGGGCCGAGTATTTCATACTACGTGAAAAATGCAATAAAATATTTATTAATATTATTAGTAATAGTAGTACTACTTTTTTTCGAGGGGGGGGAGGTATTTTTTTCCGTGCATACGTTGCTGAAATATTAACAAAGCAGTCTAGATCAGGTGTCCTGGTATTTCAATACATAAGGGGAATGTTCCCTTCTGATTTTTCCGTTCAGCTTTCTAGTTCCTTAATCTGAATCTCATTGATCATGCTTATTTTAAAAAAGAGGCTATTACACTGACCTCCTAAGTAGTTAAGCCATGAGCACGGGCCGCTACCCGACAGTTAAAATGGTCCGCGCAACTATTTCGGACTATAGGGGTGTCATTCACCTGAAAACTTAAACAATTGGTGTAACTTATCTACGGATTTACTAATTGTTAGCTGCGATAACTTTTTATTTATTGTTGGTGCCGTGTATTACGTATGTGCTCGCCGTGTATGCCAAACACAATCTATTGAGCCCAAACAACGGCAGATGCACAGCCCGAGACACCGGGAGGGGAGAGCCGGTCCGCGATACACGGAGAGCGCACGGGACACTTTGAAGCCACAGACTGGGCGCAAACAAGAAGGACAATTCTCGTCACACCAACTGATCGTAACCTAAACAGGTAAATAAATATATCGTTGCATTATCCTAAAGTAACCGGTACATCACAGTTGAGGACAACACGATACCGCAAGTTCATTAAAACAAATATTATGGGTTATTTTTAGTCGGCAAGTGTTTGGAGCACTTTGATCTTCGAATGCCTCCTGTAGGTAACTATGGCAATTAGGCTGTATACGTTAACTATCACTTACGTTTCAAAGCCTTTCCATTTTGCTCTAGCAAAGCAATTCTCTTTACAGCCAGACTGAAATAAAAACACAGTATAATTATGTCAGTCGGCGTTTATGAATGACAACATTGTTTAGTATTGTCAAGTATTTTTTGTTTTATAATAATTGACAAGAAACGGCTGTAACTGACTGAGAAATCAGTGGTGTAACCGCAAGAAGACATGAGTTAATACAAACAGTTCTGTCCACGGTATTCAGTATGCCGCCACGTACACTTTTGAACCCCTTTTCACGACGGCCTTACCAAACACGATGTTCACCTCGGGCGAAAAGTTTAGATCTTATAAGCCAAAGACTACGTACAAACAATTGAGCACCTCTTTAACGTGTCAGTGGTTTCACATATTATTTTTGTGCTACTTTATTTAATTTATTTATGAAAAACAATGAACATTGATGAAACCAATGTACGTTCCTATTGTTTTGAAGCTATCCGATTCGTGCGGAGAGTTTTGTTGAAAAGTATTAATTTGCTTGAACTCTCAGTTGTGTCATGCGTCAGTCGTGTCAAGAGTCGGTCGCGTTTCGTGTCCGTCGCGTTACGAATTCATCAGTGGCACCGGCCGATGGCGCTGACCAATTCTGTAAGCAGACATTCAACACGAGCCACCAGTAGAACGCCTACAGAGAAGTCATGCAACAAATTAACGACGAACAGGCTGTAGTGCATGTCGACTTCTTCGAGAATTATCAGTCCGGATACAGATCAGAAATTCAAGCTGTTCACATTGGTTCGTCTCATCAGCATATTACACTCTACACTGGAGTCTTCTACTTGGCTGAAGGGAAGGTGACAACGTACTGCACAATATCAAACTCCACGAACCATGCTCCTTCAGTCATTAGGAAGCACCTCAAGCCTGTTCTCCATGACATTATAAAGAAAGCTCTCAGGTTAAATACCATATTTTTTTTTAGTGACTAACCTGTCACCCAGTATAAGCAGAAAGGACATTCTATTTCTTATGCCCAACCCCAGGAAGTCACCTCAAACTTTTTGTTGAGGCGTTTCGTTGGAAGGGAGCCTCTGATGGCGTGGGATATTCAATAAAGCGAAAAGCTGACAAGATTTTTCGACAGCGGAATGACTTGGTTAATGAGAGAGATCGTTATAAAACGATGACAATCGAAGCGTCAACAACCGTAATGTGGTTGATTGATGAATCTGACGTCAGCGCGGCTAAGGAACGGTTGCCAAATGGTCTAAGCATTGACCGGCACGATGACCGTGCATCAACTCTAGAAGTCAGAAGCCCGGTGAGCTTTTCTACCCATGATTACAAGTTCCCAATATTTTGCTTCAGTAACTGCAAATCATATGAGGTAAAAGTTGGAGCATCGATCATCAACGTGAATAAATCGCCATGACTAGCTTCAAACCCACAGAAGGTTTTTAATGCGAAAGCATTAACTGTATCATGGAGCGAGCTGACGTCATCAGTCTGAAGCTCGAAAACGGCACATAGTTTCCCCGATCCTTCGGTTCCATTGGCTGGCGCGCGTCGACGGGGCTCCCATTGGCCGCCGCGCTCGTCAGTTTCCACGACCGCTCACCCCATGGCGCTGCGTGTCCATCAGCGCGCCGTTGCTCCTGGGCACGGTGACTTAGTACGCTCCGTGCCCAGGGGAGCACACGCGCTGACAGGCGACGAAAAGTACGCAGCAGACGAAAAAGGGAGCGGACGAGCGGTTTGCAGGCTTTCGCATTCACAACTCATAAGAAAATGCTTAGGTGTATCTCAATCTTTTTTTTTTCTTCCTTATTCTTGAACGGTCTTTTGCATTTTTTAAATAATTTTCAGTACCTTTCTGCGAGATTGACCTTCCACGTTGCAACTTCAAAGACAGTAATTTATTTTAATGGGAACCACGAAGTGCAATATTTGACTTTCTCTCCGCCGCCCGCATCCACAAAAAAAAAAAAAATACGCCTTGAGGTTTTATAGAGATGTTAAAAATACAGTGATTATTTATCTTTAGTATGAAAAAAGAAAGAAAACTCAAACCAAAAGTGTAGAAACAAACAGTTCCCAACGTTTCGGGGTCGACTTGACTCCTTCAGGGTGACTAAAAATGGAATGGGACAGCGCGAGCTTCGACCTCTCCTTCCTCTTCTACCGAGTTGATGTTTTGTGAACGTGCCGCGGCCATGGGCCTCCTGCGCTGAAGCTTTGAACACACCGTAGCGCCCTCGTTTTGGGTAGTACAAGCTCACCTGATTGAGCCTCGCACTATTTATGGCACGTTGGTCGAGCTTTTTTAATTCTGCCTGGTGCTGAAGAACGAAAAACACCTTTGGACGCCAAAAATCGGCCAGACTCAACGCCGCAAGACAATCAAAAGTGCCAAATTCATGACACCACCGCTAGGGTACGCGTCTATTATCTCTGGGTGGTGACGTCGAAACACCTGTGTCGCGACGCTTTCATTTTTCTTTTTCTTTGTCATGTCTACTTTGGAACGCGTGGAACGGCATCTCATGGCTCGCGCTCTTAGCGTCTTAGCTTTGACGGCGTTCGGATTTTTGTTGTTTCTTTATATTTTCATCGTGATCTCGCGCTCCGCACCAGAGCAGGCACACTTCTGCATGCCTGACAGTTTGAGACGCTCGAGTTTGTACTACCCAAAACAAGGCCTAACAAGTCCCTTTTCGCAGCACCCCCTGGGCAACGCAGGAGGCCCATGGACGTAAACCGATGGTAAGGCACCGAGGGACCTGTTAAGGTTCCCCGGTGTGTTCTGGATATGCCACGACTCCAAGAACAGACGTTTTCGAATATGTGGCTTCGTGTCTATCACGTGCAGACAGACTTCTGTCGAAGATGTTTACTTTCAAGTTATCTCTAGTATGTGCGGAAATTCCATCGACCTCACTTTTGTGTTCAGGACGATAATAGTTTGTGTCCCACCCCTGCTATAGCCTTGTAAAAGGCTGCTGTATTCTGGAAAGAAAAATCGGTTTCTGCGCTATAATACTTTTTTTGTTATGCGAATATACCAAACAGCATGTTAAACATAACGTGCATGTGCTGATGAAAGAGAACTCATTGTTTTTTCAAATACATGTTTTTGGCTTCCAGACACATTAGTTGATACGTTTTATATCATATTTTCCAAAATAGCAGCCCCCACCAAAATGCTTCTTCGCCTGGAAAAAAAAAGACACTAACTGTATCAATTAAGAGCAAATGCTATTGAGATATAAATCCCTCCAAAATTATTAATCTTTTTCTTGCGATAAGCTCGAGAAAATATACATGTTTAAGATAATCGTTATTCATTTTCATTGGTGTACATTCTATAATATATGAAATAATAAATTAACAAAAAAGGCGTAAGAGATCGGTCATGTTTTTTTAATTAAAAGTGGCTCACCTGATAATCAACAAGTCTGAAAACAAAAATAAATGTCGCGAAATGACATTTTCTTGTACCTCAAGATTAAGCCTTCGGTAGAATGACCCAGGAAGCTAAAGTAGTCGCGGCGGTCTTGGACATAGTTGCATCGTTCGGCATCAAGAAATAATTGTCTGGAATGCCTCGTGGAATCAAGATGCAGTGACGAAGCATAACGCTTTTTGAACACAAAGGATATCGTTTTCCTTAAAAGAGTCGCGGGTGTGGCACGAACATATTTGGGCTCGAAGAATGTTTCACACAGTTCGTCTTGTCATACGCCGTTTCATGGGCTGCCTTGCGTTGGACTCGGCTGCATCGTATCAAACAGGATGCCTAACCTCGTCCTGCTCTACACGCAGGCACGTAGCCAGAATTTTGTTTCGGGGGGGGGGGGGAGGCCCGCCCATGACAAAATGTTGAATGAGGGGGTGAGGGAAGACGAGGCCCCAGCAAAATGGAAGACTTCGAGGGGGGGGGGCGGGCCCCATGGGCCGCCCCCTGGATACGTGCCTGTCTAGACGCATATTCTCTCTGTGGCAGCTAGGCAACTTCTGGAACGCCATTCGGAACAAAGTACCGGGACTGGCAAGTACGGCACAAATTAATGATTATGGCTACCAGCGAGGCACTTTCTCGGTGATTCATGGCTCATCCACTTATCTGGGAGATGATAACTACGGAACATCGGCGCACTCCACCAGCGCGGCATGTGGAGTTCGACCAGCTCCTGACGATAAAGAGATGCCTCCTGATTACCTACTAACACCGGTTGCATCCCGACGGCAAGTTTGGTGGGCTCGGTGACACTGTTTAAAGGGATACTTCAAACGAAATTTGAAATATTCCCGTCGAGTTCAAAAATAGGTTGAATGTGATCCACAATATCCGTAAATGACAATCGCACGTTTGTATTTTGATCCTGGTGGCTGTATTTTTCGTTATAAACGGCCCACTCTGGCAAGCGCTCGGAGAAGGCCATCAGCGCAATCGTGACGTAGGTCGTCTCAAGACGAGCACAGCTACGGCGAGGCTGACGTCGAGAGGATGGCCCAGTCGTTCCAGCCACCGAAGCGGCTGCTTTTGTACGAATTTTGAGTGACGGGTTAATCTTCTATAATCTTGTAGGGGGACAATAGCGACTTCTGCGACACACAAAAGGGATTCTCGGGAAGAGGGAAGTCCCTCCTTCCCCCTTCTCTCGTCGTGGCCGGAGGCGAGACGACCTCCGTCACTAGCTGTCAAGGTTCCTAGACGAGCATTACAAACGAGGCGTTAGCGACATCCACCAGGTGCTCTTTGCTAATCGTTTAATTCGTTTTAAAATTCCTTTTCGAGACTTTTTAGCAAGATATTGGTATGTTCCATGTGATACTGCTCTTTTGAACACATATAGACCAAAAAATGAGCGCCGAAATTTCGTTGTAGTATCCCTTTA